>JZSA01002097.1:0-118277 GCA_000956155.1 Cotesia vestalis
GTATTAACAATGAAAATTTTTAATTTCTCAGCTATAGCCCCTATAGACTCCAAATTTAATAGAAGTCGTCTACATGTAATACAAAAATGATCTGAGAACGGATTTTACACTGAATCACCTCCAATAAAGATCGCGGGGGTGAGTGTTAACAATAAAAAATCTTAATTTTTAAAATATAGCTTGAAAAAGCTGCAAATTTGGTAAGGATCTTTTATTTGTCATGTAGAGATCATCGCAAGGGAAATAATACTCCAATGGAATTTCAAGTCTAGATCTAAAACTACAATTCTATAAAGTGCCCAGCGGAGCGGGCGGGCAACAGCTAGTTACATACATAGACGTTATAAAGATTGTAATAATAAATGTCGAAATAAATTAATTACTGTTATTGTTAAATTAAAATCGTAACTTACGAAATTATCAATTTTTTGTAACATATCAAAACGTAACTGGCTACTTTCTAAATGTTCAGTTTAGGTTTTATAACTCGACTCGGATATATTTGAAGATTTTCGATCTGAAGATAATATTATTGACGTAAATTCGACGAAATGAGTAATTTCATAGTGACACTTGCTCATGAAATAATTATCAGGAGATATATTTTCACCGTGTTAAAAGTTAAAAGTCAAATTTAATTTTAAAATAAGGTGAGCAGAAATCAAGTTATTGTAATTCTTACAATGGTATCTGACTTAAAATAAATTTGATACTGATAATAATATAAATGTTAAGATAAAATATAAAATCAACTATTAAAATTTGTTCGAGATTTATTTTTGATAGTAAAATCAGTGACGGAATTGGTTCAAAAATAAGTTATCTCCTCTAAATTCTTAATAACATGGTAAAATATTTTACTTGGGTTCCTAGATACATTTACTTCAATTTTTTTTTGAAATATTACAAATGACTAATGTAAATTCGTTGGTTACAAAAAAAAAATTAGATTAGACGAGGTAAGATTGAAGATTGTAGATTGAAGATTGAATTTCCTTGGGTCTTGAGTCTACCGAACACTGAGGGAATTTGTTTGTGTCAGTAAGATAGGAGATTTTGCGATTTGAACGGATCTATACCGAGAAGACTGTCGCTTAAATCCCACTTCGACTGATCCATTTCGTTTCAACTATAAATCTTGCGAACTTGTTGTTCAACAAATTCGACGTGTATAAGCCGTAATTAACTTGGCGTTTTATTGATTATTTCCAATGGATGAATGTAATATTATAATTTTGATCATATTTATGAATTATATACTTTACAGAGAATAACACGAAGTTATATTTACATTATGCATTTCTAATACGTATTTAGATGTCATCGTAATCATAATTTGTTATTTATGACGGAGTTAGCACTCTCTAGTATTCAATTAGTAAAGTTAATGGGGTCAGAACATCCTGATAAACAATTAAAAGTTATTAATAGACATGGAAAACATAATTAAACATAGGTTGCCACCGACCATAAATAATTGTGTTTATAGTTAAAATAAAATAGAAGGCAAGAGATGATTATTTCTTGAAAATCATCATCAATTAATGATTTGGAATCATTATTGATAATTTTTTAATAATTTTACTGCCGATAAGTTATCAATTTCAAAAGTAATCAATTATTAGTTATTAATTAATGAATGATTGTTGTTGTTTATTAATTTATCACTCATTATGGCTATTATTTGGAAGTAACGTCAACCCTCTTTTTATTTCCAAAAAATTGAAAAATAAATATTCACGCGTTTTAAAAAATTGAAAACTCAGTTCGTGAATTCGAGTATTGAGTATCGAAATTGATACTTTTATGAATTTTCAGTGTGAATTTTATTAGTCAGTATTTTTTCACTCTTAACGTTATTTTTTTTTCGAAGCTTATAAAAAATGACATAATAAAAAAAAAAGTATAACCGAATATCATAATTTGCTGGAAAAGTTTCTAATGATTATTAAATGTATAATTATTTGCATTTTTTTTTTAATTCGTTGATATTAAAGATGTTCCGAGAAAAAATTATTTTTCTTAAATTTTTTTTGAAATTTTTAGTACTTATACTCATAAGTATCCTCTATAGGCAGAAATTTTTTTAAATAGTCCTTGCGGCACTAAATTTTGAAATATTAGCATTTAAAATTTGTATATTTTATATACAAACCCTATTCTGACCGACGATCAAGCGAACGTTTTACTAAATGTCAATTATACTTTTCTTACACAGAAAAAGAAATTCACTTGAATCAAGTAAATAATTTTGAAGAGTTTCATGTTCTTGAATTGAGTAGAAAAATCCTTAAACTAAGAAATTTTTCTTGGTTCAAGTAAATTTTGCTTAATTAAAGAATTTTCCGTCTTGATCCAAGCAATAAAACTCTTCAAAATTATTTTCTTGCTTTAAGAATTTTTCTCTTGATTCAAGTTATTTTTTTTTTCTAAGTAGGATATTATTTTAAAATAATGAGAATCATTAATTGAAGGTATAACAAATATTTTTTATCAAAAATAACATAAACGAGCGGTATTCATTTTTTTATCAAAAATGTTTGAACTTAGTGACTTTCGATATTTTACGTGAGTGGAAGTAAGTGAGCGATAGTCTGTAAAGAGAGGCAGCACTAGTGCGTGAAAAAGAAACCAATATCGATAACCTATTGGTGTCGTTTTCTTGTCTATAAACGTCTGTAATATGCAGCATTGGTAAAAAAATAGAAATTTCAATGGAAAAAACGATTGCTCCGTTAACTTATATTAGTTGGTGCAAAAGTCTAAAATCGGTCCCTATATTTCACATGTGGTCATGACATTCTATGGTTAATTATTTTTTTTATACAACAGAAATTACGTAAGCTAACTATAAACTACTAAACGTAATTGTCATCAGAAAAACAATCTGAATTACTCTCAAATCGTGTCTAAGAAAGTGTTTTTTGGAAAACTAAGAGATAAAATGATGTTTTCGACAATATATTCTAGCAGATATCGTAATTCTTGATGTGTTCTCATTGGTTGAGGAGGTCGCATAGTAACATAATCGAATATAAGTCTCTCAGTGCTCAGTGAACACCAGCAGCCGGCATCGATGTATCGTTGCCGACAGCAATAGCATCCGAGCCTCCAATCAAGGTGATATTCAATGTGCTTGTTACTTACCCAGAACCTCTCTCGTCTCTTCACCATCCATTCTGCCACAAGATAAGTTCATTATCGAGTTGTATCAAAGCACGTAGTAGTCGTGCCGTGTGCGTATAACATAGAAATATATCAAGATATAGCTAGGGGTATATAGATATATACACCTTCCATTAGCTCCTGTATCCTGTATCATTCTATGTTTCTCAATTCGACATAAATGTACTTAGTTGTAGCATAAATCATCTATGCGACAGTCGTATTATTTATTTTATTATCTATATACTACCATTATGATTATTATTGTTTTTATAATACCTCAATTACTGAATTCAGTTTTGCTGATTAACGACGGTTAGAAAAAGATATTATTTTATTATATAATCAATTTCATAACTTTATTGAAATATATTAATTACGTTTCTAATTTTCTACCTTTCTATCAATTTAATGTTTTTAGTTTAAAAAATAAATTTGAATTGGTATTTAAAATGAGTTATCCTCTAAATTAAAATAGATGAAAGTCTTGGAGTTAGTCAAAGGTCGAAACTCGCAAAATCGGGTCACGATTCATTATTGGTTAAAATTTAGGCGCCCGCGTAGTGCGCTATTCAAATTTCTAGTGTGCGCTTAAATGACATGACGAATATATTGAAATTAAGATCAATGATTATAGGGGAAGGTAGCCCAACGCGGTTAGGTGCTGTTTTATTGTGACATTGAGTGCGAATGTCAAAGTATACATTTGTAGTATTCATGGGAACACTCCTGAGTATTTGAAAGTTCTGATTGAGTGTTCGAGTTTTGACAGAAAGTAATAAAATACAAAATAAAGAAATTGCTAAATTTGTTAAAATTACGAATGGAATGTGTCATCAGATAATTCGAGCACTATTACATTTATGATAATATTGATCAAACCATATTATTTTGGTACCGTTTAACTCTTAAGGATGATAGAAATTCGGAGGGTTCCCTTTGTATTTTTGATTGTACAATTGTTTAGCAAAAGAACATGTACTGGTGCAAAGCGGGTAGGGCAAGGTGGATACCTACTTGCGCTGCTCCGATTCAATTGTATATTTACTTTGTCACACAATATTATCAAGTAATACGTAAATATAAGAAAAAAGCAGAAATACATTCTTGATTGAAAACTTATTATCAATTTCAATAGAAAGATGCTTATTTTGTTTAAAATTAATGTAATAAAAATAAGATCATTATTTGAATGATTGCAATGCCTAAAAATCTTTTTTTTTTATGTTAGCTAAATACACAATTTTATTATCAAAATTAGTTATATTATTAGATTCATCTATTTGTAGTGATTATCCGCTTTGGGCTAAGGGGTAGGGCAAAGCGAGTATTTAAACAGTTTTGCTTTTTCATTAATAAAAAATTCTTAGGTCCATACTAAGACTATATTTCTATCTAATATTGAAGTTCGATCATTACTATTTCGGATAGAATAATATTCGTTAGTAAGTCGAAGAAAAACTAAAACTTGTAGGCCTTCTACGTTTGCTTACCCGCTTTAGACAACCCTCCCTCAATAATCAAATTTTGCATTTTCTCGAAAATTTTATAAAATTAGCAGTTCAAATACTCCAAACGTTTATTCTGTTAAAAAATAAGAGAAGACTGTTAAATATAAATATAAATGACAAAAAAATGCAGAGTATTTTTGATTGAGCTGAATATTTAAATGCTGCTAAATATGAAAAAGCATGGATTAAACAAGAGGAATGAAATATCTAAAAGGTTCCTACATGTGCCGATGAATAAAAGGTGAACATGTTGCTGGTTGATTAATAATTTAAGATGAGAGAAGAAAATTATATTTGAGGTGAAGAAGGGGGTAAAAAATTCATATATTTTAAATTATATTTTTTCAGAGTTGTTTTAAATTATGAAACAGCAGAAATTATTTTCCAGTTTTAAAGTTTCAGACCGAGTCAGAGGTTATTAAATAATTAATTTTTCTTTAATTGCAGTCTACTAAAAATGGGAATGGCAATCATGCTGTACGAAATTGTATTTAAAACTTAATTATATGTCCATAAATAATTTAACGAGACATCCTATATAAGTATAAACTAGCTGTTACCCACCTGCTTCGCTGGGCGCTTTATAGAATTACATTTTTAGATCTAGACTTGAAATTTAAGTGATGTGTTGTTTTGATTTGCACAGATTCCAAATGAGCATTGAAAGTTTTAATTAAAGTTATTGCAAGTCTCGAAGAGCTCAAAAGTATTCAAAAGCTATTTTTTTGAGCTCGAAGATAATAGTGATAATGATAAATTTTTCTCGTCAGTTAATAAAACTAATTACTTATGATAGAATATTTCTGATGCTTTTTAACTTTTCGTTTGAGATGAGTTAAATTTATAGGTCGTAAGTTATTGATTTCGAACCGGTTTTAAAAAGTGAGTTTTCATTCAATCTCCAAGTTCCGAGGTCACTAAGAAGCCCAGTGAAACCAATAATTTTCGAATTTTTTAAGATAATTGATTTTTATACTAAGTGGTGGAAAAAACTATCCTCGGGATATTTAAAACTAGCTCCAAAATGAAATTGTAAATAAAATTAATTTTTTGTAGTTTATTTGTAGCTAACTTATTGCTAAATTTAGTTTTTTAATTTATTCTTGTATTGTATGGTACATAATTATTTTTTTATTCCACATTTTATGTACATTTATTGAAAAATTAAAAATGTAATTAATGTTATAGATAAAAACTTGTTGTATATTTAAACTTTACTATGATCAATTAATGTATAACTCGAGTGCTTATAATCGTGTACATTTAATTCGACTAAATTTCTACTCGTAATTCGACTCATAATTTCTACTTAATCTTTTTTTTTTTTTGCTTTTAATAGCATTTATGTAATTAGGTTAAGCTTTGTTCGTAATTCATTCAGTTCGTTATTTCTGAATTAATAACTTGTAATTATTAAGTAATCTCTTAAGTTTTTAATTTTTTTAATTTTACATAAATCTGGAGTAATGCCACAATCCAAAACGTACAGTTCTTAATAAAAAAACTTTTTTCGCGAAAAATTTAATATTTATTCCATTCAATACTGTCGATCTCCATCTTTGTAAAATGAACTCATTATTCTACACAGCAAGAAAAATTTCTTGACTGGAGAACAAAATTTTTGGCTCAAGAAAATTTTTGGGTGCCTGAAGGAAGACCGAAGTTGTGTTGGCCGGAGTAAAAATTTTTCTTAAAATCCAATTCTTGGTGGAAGTAATTTTTTCTCAATTCAAATTATCGCAAATACTTGATACAATAAATTTTTATATTTGATCAAGATTTTTAGATACTTTAGGGTTACAGCGCCACCTACTTCAGCTAAAAAAACATTTCTCACCTTGAGAAAATTTTTCTCTTGAATATTTAATGCCCATTTTATTTTATTTTAGCGATCAATTATACATATTGGATGAAAAAAAATGTTTCAATATTATTTGATCTTCCTATTTGACATGTTAATCAATGAAAATATTAATGAAAATTTACTTCTATTGAGATATTTAATTTTTTGGAGCAAGAGAAAAATTTTCTCAAGGCAAGAAAATTTACTTCTATCAGGAACAAAATTTTTTGGAGCAAGAGGCTGAATTTTCTCAAAACAAGAAGATTTTCTTGATTTACATAAATTTTCTTGGATCAAGAAACGTATTTCTTAAAGCAAGAGAATTTGTTTGTTGGGATAAGTGAAATTTCTTGAGTCAAAAAAAAAAATTTTTTTTTGCTCAAGAAAATAATTAGGAAGAAAAATATTTTCTTGGCTCAAGTGAACCTTTTTTTCTGTGTACAGACCGATATAATATACCGATAAAGCAATACAAAATATTAAAAAACTTATTCCCCTCTTTCCTTTCTCAATCGGCCTTTTACCTACATCAGAATTATGAAATATCTTCTTTTAATCGTAAGAATAAAGTATTACTATGAAAGATCTTTCTATACAGAAGATTAAATTTTTTATTAATATGATTGAATTTTTAATTAATCTATTCGAGCTTACGAAACGCTAGACCAAGAATTTAAGAGATTGATATGCTAAGTTCTGTATACTAATTAATAATTAAGTCTAACTGAGCGTACTAAAAAATTATAATGAATTCTTTCTTTACTATATTTTATTTTATCTCCAAGACGGTCTTAAGTCGCTCTGACAAGTCAGCAAGATCCGCGTAAGCTTGTTCACAGTTAATCCACATATTTATATTTTTGAAATCTTGTAAGTTATTAAATACAACGGTGGGATTATTTCAAGCTTTGCTGTTTATTTATCGATTCATTTTTCATTTTTTAGTGGTTTATGTTTTTAAATATTTGACACTGTATCTTTTGAGTAAATTCAAAGAGAATCTTTCTGAAAACAAAATAGCGAACGCTAACAATACAGTATAGTATAGTATGATGAGGGATGGGACTACGACACATCACAGTATTATTATGGATATCATTGAAATCGGATAAGCTTGAGTCCGGGATGTGCTAGACACACTGATGAGACAGAGTGCATTTCTAAAAGGGATAAGCGACAGCGTATAATATTTATTTGTTTGTCCGTCATGTCAACATTAAAATCTTGTTGATGTGTTGTCCTGTAGGTTCTCGTGAAGGATATTCTACAATGCTTCTAATAGGAGTGACAGAGAAAACAGAAAATCCACAGTGAGCAGAAAATCGAGAACTGATTTTCCCTCTACAGCATCCTATTATCACCCTTGTCTCTTTGCCTCTTCATCCTCCGCTCTACCATGCAAGGTAATTCGATCGGTGTCCAGAGTGACCGTCATGCTATTGTCAATCCACCGTGTATTCCAATGGACGCAATAATTTTAGAGGCAGAAGAAATAAAAAATTAAAAAAAAAAAAAATGCTCATAGAAATGACAGGCGTGCGTACGAGACGACAGTTCGACGCTGTCGATATTTTTATCTCTCGTTGTTAATTTCAAAGAGAAAAATTTCCTTTGTTTTTATTCCGTCAAATCAAACGTCCAATTGTCCCGGTTATGAATTTTTTTGTTCAATGTCATAAGTATCCTGGAGCATGTTTGAGTTTGTTTTAATAAACGCTTTGGATGCAGTGATCAAACGTGCTGCAACAAAGCAAGTGATACGTTTTTTTTTTTATTTTTTTCAATGGATAATGCAATTTTTTATTTTGGCGGAAATTATTTACCAGTATGTGGAGCTTGTTAAAAAATTTACAAACTTTAAGCGCTCTCTGTCAGTATCAAACATTTCTAATAATTCAAAACGGACTGAATTAATTGTTTATGATAAAGTTGCTGTGGTTTATTTTACTTGTTAAGCTTTGAGATTTTAGACAATAATGAAAAATTTTTTACCATGTAATTTTAATTTTGATAAATTATAGGTGACTAATGTATGTGGTGATTCCTTTGCTGGTAATATATTACTTTACTTATATGACCGATGACTATTTTAATTAAAGTCATTCAATTTTAATTCTTCAATATTTATACACTGATAGAAGATTTTCCTGTATTTAAGAAATCATTTCTTAGTATTAAAAAAATATTTCTTAGCATTTATAACATTTCTTAGTATTTAAGAAATATTTTTTAAATACTAAGAAATATTTTTTAAACACTAAAAAATGATGTTGAAGAAATAATTTCTTAAATACAAAGAAATCTTCTTAAATCCTGAGAAATCCTTCTATCAGTGTACAAACTCTTTGTATAATTTTCAACTTCCCGCTATGAAAATCAATAATTTTCAAAGATTGGGAAGTTATTAGTTTCACCCCGGTTTTTTTTTCATGGTGTTCTCTAATGTGAAGAGCTAATTAAGCATTTTTTTATCAATTAAATCTTTGCTAGACAACTATGTTAAAATTAAAAAAAGACTATTCGGCAGCCGAAATGGAAGTAGATTTCATTTTGAAGGTAACAATAATAATAACAATAATTTCCTGTTAATCAGAAAAATTACAATGAGGTTTATACTAAAAATCTATATCATATTTATACTAGAAATCCATATCATATTTATACTATAATATAGCAAATAATTCTACACTGCTAAAAATTTCCAATGAATTTTACTATGTGTGGATAGTAACACCGGACTATAAAAAAACTGGTACAAAATTTACAAGTTTTCATAGTAAACGTATGCGCAGATTACAAAATCATGTCGTCTACCCATACCGTTTACTATGGGAACTTGTAAATTTTGTATCAGTTTCCTTATTGGCCGGTGTTACTATCCACACATAGTAAAATTCATTGAAAATTTTTTGCTACTCGCCCGATTAAAAGCTCATTTTCGAACTTAACCTTGGTATTTATCGATAGTTAAAGCATGTTGAGTTTGAGAAGAATTGGATATAAATTGAGAACGCTATCGTGCTGACAAGCCGCGTTATATCGTATAGATATATATAGATATAAATACATACATATATAAACTTTTGAACGATCTACATTTTCTGACTCAGCTCGACAAACTGAGTCAGAAAATGACTAAATTTTTTAAAAGTTGCGCCATGAGGACGACTGCAATAGTTAGATTTTTATGAAACCTACTAAAAATAGCACAGAGATTGTCAATCAATAATCATTACTCATGAATTTTTGAACTGTATCATGAGTATAGCAGTTCTTAAAGCGTGTGCATTTGGATTTTCCAAACTTCAGACATTAATGTAAGATATATTAGATTACTTCAACTGCTTAATTTCAAACCATTAATTCAAATGTAAACAATTTCACTGTCAGTACCAGGCACTGAGCGTTAACGGTCTAGAAATACAGGATTTAGCATCCGATTCATGACAAAAAAAAAAAAGAATGTAGTTGGATAAATTAAATATCTGAATAAAAAGGGCATTGATGGGATGACTGGACAGAGGAATTTTATAGATATTGTTCTTTTTTTATAGAGTTTTTTACATTGACGTGCCTCCCGTTAAAATTCACCCCAAGTTGGGGTGCTCGGCTCTCGTCTCTCTGCTTGAGGGTATGCCGGAGTGGCAGATAATTCTGTTTTAGTTTCGCATTACATTGCAGCGCATGGAGAAATACTCGGTATACGAAGCCCAGTTGGAGTATACCACCCTTCAGTACATAGTGCACAGTACTATATATATTAAGTTTTCTATATCTATACATTAACTCGGCTCTTCTCTCGCATTCACTCTCGTATATTCAACCCCTCGAGAAATCTCTCACAACTTGTTTCCTCGCCTACTGCTGTATTCTACTTATACATTTCCACTCTACTTCATGTCTCGGCTGGCTCTCAACTCACTGATTCACAACTCGTCGTCAACATTACTCGGACTTACATTACTTAAGAAACGAATAAGAAATTTCACTAATGTAATTTTAAATGCTAATAAGCCATTTTATTCGACAATTTTGTAAGACAACATTCCTCTTTATTTTCAACGATAAAGCTATTGATGCAGTCACTTTTGTTAATCTTACTTAACGCCCTTTATTCTTTCACTATCGATCCAAACATCTCTCTTTTTTACTCTCTACACTTTCGATTGAGATAAAATATTTCAGAACGAGCAGAGAATATTCAGGCTTGGATTAAAGCTAACTATTAATAGAATTCTCGATTGATTTATACAAAAAACAAATTTCACCGTAAATATTCAATAAAAAGTTTGTTAAATTTGAAAGTGCATGCCTTGGGCGTTCGTGTCATAAGTAAGTTTTTCAAAGTGGTTTAAATAGACAACAAGTCTTCGCTTATAACTTTCATACTGTTTTCAATTTTTGAATAGTTTTACATCAAACGTCAAGAGAACAAAAAATAATTAGGGGAGGATAGCATAAAGCGGGTAAACTAACGAAGAAGGTCTAGAAGTTTAAATTCTTCTTCAACGTACTAACGAATATTATTCTATCCTACATAGTAGTGATTGAACTTCAATATTAGATAGAAATATTGTCTTAGTTTGGGCCTAAGAATTTTTTATTAATGAAAAATAAAAACTGTTTAAAAACTCGCTTTGCGCTACCCCTTAGCCCATAGCGGATAAGCACTACAAATAGATGAATCTAATGATAAAACTAATTTTGACAGTAAAATTGTTTATTTAGCTAATATAAAAAAAAGATTTTTAGGCATTGCAATCATTCAAATAATGATCGTATTTTCATTTCATTAATTTTAAACAAAATAAGCATTTTTCTATTGAAATTTATAATAAGTTTTCAATCAAGAATGTATTTCCGCTTTTTTCTTATATTTACGTATGACTTGATAATATTGTGTGATAAAATAAATATAGAATTGGGTCAGAGCAGCGCAAGTAGATACCCACTTTGCCCTACCCGCTTTGCCCCAGTACACGTATTTTTGCTAAGCAATTGTAAAATCAAAAATACGAAGGGAACCGTCCGAACTTGTATCGTCCTTTAGAGTTAAATGGTACCAAAATAATATGGTTTCATCAATATTATCATAAGTGTAATAGTGTTCGAATCATCAGATGATACATTCCATTCGTAATTTTAAGAAATTTAGCAATTTTTTTATTTTGTATTTTGTTACTTTCTGTCAAAATTCGAACACCCAATCAAAACTTTCAAATACTCAGGAGTGTCCCCATGATTACTACAAATACATACTTTGACATTCGCACTCAATGTCACCATAAAATAGCACCTACCCGCTTTGCTCGAGATACCCGCTTTAGGCTACCTTCTCCTATTTACTATACACTACGAGGAGTAATTAAAATATAATTTTAATGCTTAGTTATTCACATAAATTATAAGAAGCTCATTTTATTGAAAATTCAATTTTAAGGCTTGTTTAAATTTATTCGTCGATAATGTATTTTTTATTCAAATTAAACGCTCACTTTCGTTACAATTCGTAAATCATAAAAAACGAAACAATTAAAGACTGTATTGCCGGCAGTTAACCAGCGAAACAATTGAATATCGTATCACCTTTCAACCTGTTTTGCGATGATTGAAAAATCTTATTTTTTTTTTGGTTGAACCCATTAAGCTTTAAATGAAATACTATCTTAGTCTGGGCTTATTATATAGCACTAAAAATCACTGCTCACTTCCGAAATCAGATAACATGTAATTCATGATGAAAAAAGTAAAGAAAGAGCAGAAAAAAACAAATGAGTGTAATTATTCAACCACCCTCTCAGGAGTGATTTATGCAACGACATTAACAGTTGAGTGGTGCGTTACTGCTTAGTCAGGACATTTGTGACTAGAGAATAGTATTCTCCATACCCCAGTGTCTCGAGTTTTTGCTCGGTCCACTATAAAAGACCGGATATACTCGCTATCAACTAGGGGAAGATGTACAAAAGTTAAATTTGTTAAGGATGTCTTGACATTTCAATTAAATCATTCTATCATGACTTTTTATTTTTGCTCTCTAAGCTATCTGCACTGATAGAAAAATCTAAAAAACAGTTGACCCTAATAGCCGGCTTAAAACTTTTTGGTGTTATCGAGCTCTCTCAGATCAAAACATAATACTTAGTAAACTTATAAAGAATAGTTTTGCTTGTACTCTTTTTTTTTATCCATTGCAAATCTTAAAGAAGTTGACATCAATCTTTGATGACAATATAAATAAATTCATCTATAGAATATATGAAAACTTTTTATTGCTATTAAAAGTACATCAGTTATTGATTTTTAGGAAATACTAAAATAGAAAGTATCTTTCACCGTTTATTTGAAATCAATTTATTGCTTAATATTAACCCAATTAAAATTTCGATAATTTCATTAGTGGCTTTATGTCAGTCGTTAAGGTGTAATATTTCGAGAACTCCAATTTGTTATTTAATATAAGTGTCATTGTTAAATTCATCAGGTAATTTTATCATTACCCGATATTGACAGTTTTCAATTGAAAACTATCAATTGACAGATTGTTGAACCTTGTTCTTTGTTAATAATGTAATAATATAATCGTTCATTTATGTAATTTTTTAACAAGATTCCAAATTATTTAATTAAAAATTTATTTATAAAATGTAAAGTTAGAAATTACGATTATTTAAGAAATCTATAGTTGGCTTTCTTTTTTTGAGAAATAAATTAATCATATTTTTAAAACTTTTAATTTTTCGAAAATTCTTTAAAAAAAAATGATTTTTTCTCATAACTTCGTAATTTCTTGTTGAATTTTTTTTTTTTTTTTGAGTTATCAATGAGTAATTTTGTCGTGCTCAAAAACAGTATCGAATGCTGCTAATCGTATCGAAATCATTTGATTTATTATATGGATATCACAGTTCAAATTTTCAAAAAAGTACTATACTAACACAACCACTAGTTTTTTTAGTTTGAAAGAGTAAAAAATGTATGATAGTTGTATTTTTGAGCTCTAAGAGATCAAAATCACGTAATAAGGAATTTTTTGAGCGTTTTGAGCTTGTATGTATCCAAAAATTCCAAAGATAGCTTGCAGAGTCAAACACTTTCCGAATTATTTAGATTAACCCTTTAATGTTCGGTCTTGAATTTCCACTCTTAGCTTGAGTCATATTTCTTTTTCTTTAAGTAAGGGAGCTATAGTCTTTTTCCTAAAGAGAGGGCCCGAAAAATAGTAGAAAGGGACACATGGACATACTACTACCTATCGGCAGCTTTTTTTACTAAAAATTTTCCTTACTGTGAATACAGAAGCCTTCCATCAACTTCTGCAGCCGAGTGGTACTTACCTAAAACAAAAAAAAAAACAGTTCAAGATTAAATAACATATAAAATTAGCTCAAAATACATTAAAAAACTTTACAAATGTCAGTTCAAAATAAAATTGTTATATTACCAAGCTGATGTATTTAAGATACAAAAAACAATTTTTTTCGCATCAAGAAGAAAAATTGGTTTGGAATTTTTATTTGATTGAAGATAAAAATCTCTAGTATTTAGATGAACTACAGAACTACTTTTTTTTTAGTTTTCAAAAATTTTCTGTCATTTGCCAAAAAATAATGAAATTCAGTTTCATAAGAATCTGTTAAGATTTGTTGACACTTGCCCTGACAAGCCGTGTTCCATCCTATATACACATTTAATTGCTTAGATGTTTAAATTTTCGAACCATATTTATTTTCTGTGTCAGTTTGATGAGCAGAGTCGAAAAATAGCAAAATTTTTCAGAAATTTCGTCATGAAGACAAATGCAGTCGTTAGATTTCTCTGAAATCTACTAAAAACACTTTGGTTTTATCCAGGTAATATTGATCTCCATACGATGACATCATATTTTCGACTCAAAGAAATACCTCTTTCACTGAAAACTTGTATATTCTCAAGTTGAGAAAAACTTTCTCGAAACAAGAAAGTTTGAATCGCAGTCATCCGGAAAGAAAAATGCGAGCCGACCGACCGGGTAGTCGAACCCGGTAGATTTCGATTTCAAGACTCATACCCTGCGCTTGAAGCCATAGAGAGTACATCTACTTTAAAATATATTAAGATTACTAAAAGATTCACTTTTTTTTTTTACTTTACTTAACTCACGATTTTCATGCCCCCACAACTAATTGAAAGAGTAGAGTCTTGATATGATTTAATATGCCTTCATACAACATTTCAATCAAAGTTAGTGTTACAAACCTCCGACAGACGCCGAATGATCACTGAATCGTCTTCTTAGAAGAGAGTTAGCTTGAAGTGTTGTTTCAATTTAAACGATCATTATAAATAATTATAATTCTAGTTACAACTTGAAAATTGTCATTCGTCATTGCATTTATTATTTCAATTTTTAACTTTCCGCTAAGAAAATTAAAAATTTTCGAAAATCGGGAAGTTATTGTTTTTATTCCGTTTTCCGAAAATCGAGTTTTCATTAGATCTTGACGTTTTGAGGGCCTAGGAAGCTTCCCTGACTATTCCCGCGATGGTGTCTGTATGTCTGTTTGTATGTATGTATGCATGTACGTATGAATGTGCGTGTATGTGTGTGTGTATGTAAACCTCTCATAACTTTTGAACGGTTTGGCCGATTTGATCGCGGTTGGTATCATTTGAAAAGAGCTTGACCAAACTTAGATTTTGAATAAAATTTGGACCGATTCCGATCGGTAGATTTTGAGGAATCTTAAAAAAAAACTACGAAAAAAAAGTTTTGCAAATTAAGTTTTTTTTGAATAACTTTTAAACGGTTCGATCAATCAATTCCCAAAACTAATTAGCTTTTAACATTAAAAAATCACGTCGATCGCCACCAAGCCGGTCAAAATTGGTTGATTCGTTCGTGAGTTATCGTTGACGAAAGAAATCGAACAAAAGCGTTTTTTTTCGAATTACCCCGAAACTTCCGGTTTTATCAATTTGTGTTTAAAAATGTATCTTAGAATTTAAAAAACTGCGTTGGATGCCGCCTACCGCGTGAAAATCGGTTCATTTATTCAAAAGTTATTGCGGTTTGAAAATTCAAAAAATAGTGTTTTATTAAACTTCTATCAGACTTTTGAGTTCGGAGAGCTCAAAACTACATTAAAATTATATTTTTGAGCTCTTCGAGTTCAAAAACGTAATAATATTGCGGTTTGAAAATTCAAAAAATAGTGTTTTATTAAACTTCTATCAGACTTTTGAGTTCGGAGAGCTCAAAACTACATGAAAATTATATTTTTGAGCTCTTCGAGTTCAAAAACGTAATAAGCACAATTTTGAGCGCTTAATTACGAAAGTAGTGGGAAGTTGCAGGGGTGGCCTTCAGGGTCAACCGTTTTCCTAATTTTTTTTCAATTCAATACTTGTTGAAAAATTTAATTATGTCAGTAAAGTGAGATTGTAATCATTCCATTTTGCATTCGGTACTTTGACTATAGTAAATTGAAGTTTTGTAACAATTAATAAACGTATAATTAAAAGCAGTATACGTAAAGTGTTGCGTAACATACCACCTTCTGTTAGCAGAGCAATCCCAAGTTTTTTTCTCAGCATCAGAAATATTGTGAGTGAAAAAATTCTCTTTTTTAAGAGTGTCTGAAATTTTTTTTGGGCGCATAGATTAGTGATAGATAGGTCGGTGTTAATGCAACGGATGTAGTGTTACGAATGCCAACGCAATGAAACCGATTGATCACGCGTGTAATTAAAGGATAGGGTGTACCGCTTGTGATGCGGACAATAATCGACGTAACTGTCCTGGCGGGATGCGGTGACGATGGTTAATGCAAGGGGAAAGAATGTAGTGATGAAGAGAGATCGGGGTATGAGTAAAGCGAGAGAATGAAAAGGATAATCCTTTGGATTATTTCACCAGGGTCTCATAAATTCTCGGGCATGAGTCACACGCGAGGCAGCTAGGATTACCACCGTAAGCCTCATCGTCGGTTGATACGAAAAGTTGGCCCATGTTGTATAGTAAGAATATCTCGCGAAAGTTGAGTAAAAACTCATTTGGATGCTGTGAAATGAGACGTGCCAGGATCCAGACTATTGGGGTTCTACTAAGTTGTCTTTCTCTTCAACCGTATTCTGTTCCTTCGTAATACTGATCCTGATGCATTAGCAAGGGAAAAAGCACCGCATAAGAATATAAGAGAATGAAAAACCGATGATACCAGTTGGTTCTAGTTTGAGTTGAGTGTACCAGGAGATTCGATCCGTTTCCAGTCGGACGATAGTGAACGCTTCGACGAATCTTTCGGCTTGAATCTCCAACAGTGATAGAATAAGAATAAAAAATATAAGAAATAAATGATAAAAAAAGGGGCGGCGAGTGAAAACGATAAAGCGAACTTTCAACTGTATAGCTCTCTCGATACTTGCTATTGAAAGTTGAATGAAATACGGAACGCAAACTACTCTGTGGACTTACTATTTTTTCAAGCGTGATATCGCAAGTAGGAAAATGAGTTTCCAGACTTCCAAGTTGTACATAAGTATGGATACAACTTGCTTTTTTCTTCACAATTTGTTCATGCTTTTAATGATTCGAAGAAAGTCTCAGAAACTCATCTATAAAACCATTTTTTTTCTGAAAAAATATCCTGGTTAGATCAATGATCAATCTCTTTTTTACTTATCTCTATCTATTCTATTTTCTTTCTTGATGTTCCTATGGCAGAAACTAAGATCCTGGGTTGATGCCAGCGTTGAGTATCACTTTCATACAGATCAAAGTCTCGGCTATCTTTGAAGAGTATGCTCAATACCACCACGATTCGATATGTTATGAAACTGTGTTCGCAAAAACATAAGTGTCATTCATGTTGTTAGTCAAGAATCAAACTTGATTTTTTTGGATCCAATAAATGTTTCAAAGGTTTAAAAAAATCTGGAGAATTTATTGAATGTAGTAAATTAAGAACGGTTATCCTTCTATTTGTTTGAAAAATATGACTTGACTTTAACGCGTTTAAGAGGTTTCCTCCGGGAAAAAAATGGTCTATTTTCAACATTTTTTTTTAATAGAAAAAATTGAATATTTTATTCAAATTTATTATTGTCTTGAAGATACATGTTTAATAAGGGATTACTGAAATTTAAAAAAAAAAAATTTTTAAACACTGCTAATGTGACGTCATTTCCGGCGAGCCCACGGAAAAAAGATACGTCCGCGTGATCAGTATTACTCGAGTTTATTACTCGATAGGCCTTATTAAGTGATTGAATAGTAATTACGGACAGTGTCTCGGATAGCTTAACTGGTAGAGCCTTTGGCGCGTAACCAAACGATCCGGGTTCGAGTCCCGGTCTGGGCTGTCCGGAATTACTTTTTTCAGTTACCGAAAAATTCCTACCGAGTAAAGGTCCTCCCTTTCCCTTTATCCTTTATTTCCCTAATTCCCAAATTTGTCTATATGGCTCCTAGCAGGATCATTTGAAGTGAAAAAAAAAAAAAAATGTGCTCTAGTTAAGACTTCAAACTAGGTTTTGAACCGAAGAAAAAAAAATAAAAATTGGATTTTTGGCAGAGGTTTTTACAAAAAAATCTAAAATTTGGCTAAAATTTCGCAGAATTTTTTTTTTTTAAATAGTTGTAATTGAAAAAAATCTTCCGTTCAAGACCTTGTAAATTATATCTCAAAGACCTGTCTAAAATTTCATCAAGATCGGTTGAGTAGTTCTCGAGGAACTGTAGGTACCGTTTTTGAAAACATAGTTTTGAGAAAAGCGCGTTTAAAGTTTTGAGTTTCAATACAACAGTGCCTTGAGCGCGCAACTTTTTAAAAATATATCTCCGAAAGCATGAAACCCATGTAACTCCTTAAGGTAGTGCTTTACTCTCAACACATAGCCAAAGAATTTTTCGAATTTAAACTGCTTCTATAATGTTAATGTTGCACTCATAGGATAATGTGAATGGACGTACATCAAGAAAACACTCGAAATAAACCATGTAGTATTTTATGAAAAATTATTTTATGTTACTACGTTAAAAAAAAACTTTTGTGGGCGTCCGGATGGCTATAGGTTTCTTTTTTTTTTTTTTTTTGTATTTAGTCAAGATAATTCCCAAAAAAATTGATGGATTAAAACCAGGCTCTTTTTTTTACAAGCTTTAAAATTATAGCAACTGGTTTTCTTCAGATGACTGTAAAGTTCGGTATCATTTAATTATTATGAATAAGAAACTAAAATCGACTGGTTTTTGGTATATCTGTATATACATAAATAAAGATTAGCCTTAAGCCACGCATGGGCGCTCTGCCATCTGTTCAGTCGGGTTTGGGCTGTATTTGTCTTATCTTGGATAAAAACCTCGCGAAATATTTGAATCTAAAAATTTTTTTTTAATTTTTTAACGCTCTTATGGTAAGAAATTTTGCTCAGCGGGAAATTCCACGACTAAGTGCTTGCTCTGATCAATTTAGATAAAGCCACATCCGCTCTGATGTTCTCTGATATGACCTGGTATTCTCATATCTAGCGTGATATGACCAATACTGATTTCAAGACACACCAAAAATTATCCATACAGATGTATGAATGTCATCCAGACCCTCCTCGTGTCATGGCAGAATCACATCATCGTTTCTTGGAATCCATCCAAGACAAATTTCACCGCTTGGATGATGGCGGGATCATAATGCAACGAAGTGAATCGTCACGAGTTGTTGAGTAGATTTGTCAAAATATGTCTACGGAAAGTGATAACGATAACACTTCAAAGTAAAGAATACGATATGCATTGACGTATTGGAATGTACGGGGCATAAATTGTATATGCATCGATATATGAACGAGCTTATGCGCATCTGTATAATGTAGGTCTCAAATGTATTGGATACATGCTCTGTGATGATGTCAGTGATTCTGTCGCGCTTTAAGCTCCCAGGGGTCACGTTTACGTATATCCAAGGCCGCATTATGCTCGAGTGACGCACTCCTAGTCTGCATAACTGCAGTCCCAGTGCGATTTACTCTCCTGTGGAAGCTGCTGCTCGTCCATCACTCCATGTCAAGCTGGGATCTCGAGGGTTCCTGTCTTTTGCGCCCTTTTAAAGACCCCATTTTAATTTAAACTGTCTTATCAATCTATTCTTCCTTTTCATTACCATTATTATACATTTTCCTGCTGAAAATTTATGCGTAGAAGATGAAATGATTCAGAAGATTGGATAAAATCAAAATGCTATTGATCACGGCGTGTGAATTATTATGTTACATTATATTATAAAGAAATTTAAGCAAATTTAATGACATATCGCTTTTTCGAGTATAAGCTTTAAAAACACGTTATAAACAAATACTTTAGGGGTTTAAGCTCAGTAAAGTTTTGAAAATCAACAAATAGACGCCTCATAACACTCATTTAATTTTTAACATAAAAATAATTCGTAGTATTGACTTAAAATAAAAGCGCATCGATTAAGATACAAGCACAACATTAAATGCATGGCTTAAGGCTTATTGTTACTTACATATATATGGATGAATCAAAGACCAGTCGACATGATTTTTTTATTCATTATTATCATTAAACGACTTTTTTAAAGCTAATCAAAAAAACCTCCTAGTTTTAATCGATCAATTTTTACGGGAATCATCATAATTGCAAACAAACAAAAATTAAACTAAGAAATGATTCGCGAGAAAGTATGAAATGGACTATTTAGTATGTTTTCTTGCTTTATTTCTACTCATACTATCATACAAGTGCAATATGGTAGTGATTAATTCAAACACTATTTAGACTCATTAGTTATGCTCATACTTTCATTATGAGCTGCATTATTCGCAGTGCATGCACCTCAGCTATTTCATCTAAGTAGAGAACGCCGCGGAATATTCAAATCTAAAATTAAGACACTACTTGTTTAACTATTAGTCCAGGAGGAATCGGCGCATGAGTACCGAAAACTATTCCACCTCAATTTTTTTACGCGATCCTCTTCGAATTGCCCTACTGATGATATAAATGCATGTTGCCATGGGGCAACCCGGTGCCATATTGTTTAAACCGAAATTGTTTAAACAATTGCAAGGAATTGTTATTTTTCAACCGGACAAATTTTTTTTATATTTTTTATCGAAATACCAATAAAAAAGGTCCTGTTACTTTTCACGATAAAGTTAATATTTTCAAAGATATGAATTTTTTAAGGTTTGCAAAATCTCAAATTTGGGTACTTTCGACCCATGAAAAATATATTTAAAAAACAAATAATATATAAGTAATATTTTTTTTTCAATTCTCTATACAATAGTTAATAATATTGTTAATAGAGATTTAAGAAAATTTCATTGTTTATATCTGTTTTTTAATTGTTAACTTCGCGCACTCACAAGTTTGCACCGCTTACCTTTAAGTATCGCCGTCTCTCTCTGACTCATGCGCTGCATCGGCCTCTCTGTGTCTTGAATCACTATTTATCATTTATCTTAAAAACTATCAACTTTATCAAGATTTTTAAAGAAAGCAATCTTATTAATAATTAAATTGTCTACAATTTGTTTCTCATAAATTTTTTTCTGAAATCAATTTTTTTAAAGTTATTTAAGCATAAATCGAAACATGTAATTAAAATTACTTTTTTATCAGTTTATATTATTTTTTTGTTATTATCATAAGTAATTTTTGCATTTATCTTAACAATAATAAGATATAATAGTATTTGAACATTTTTTGAAATCATAATTATTTATAAATAATAAAATTATATTGGGTACGCACTTGAATGTTTAGAAAAAACATTCAAATAAATTGAAAAAAAATAAAATAAAAACTAATTTTATTAATATATATCATGGTGTGTGTATGATTGTGTCTAAGTAAGAAAAAGATTCTTTTCTTTGTTTTTTATTTTCTCAAGGTTACTCTTTGTATTAAACCGCAAGATGTTTGTTTGTTCTTGTGACAAAATTATTGATTATATATAACATTTTAAATAAAAATACAAGTTAGTGCATGTCGATTCTCAACTGATCATTATTTTGTTTTTTACTCATCGTTGTTCAGTCTTTTTTATTTCGTTCAAGACTTAAAATTGTTAAACGTTGTTGCACTCATTACAGTGATTTCGTGTGTTATTAACATTTTTAGGTGGATATACTTTTAGTTTTTGTGATTTTTCGTGACAATAAATGTGAGTGTCATGTCGTTTTTAGTTGTTCCCAAGAAAAGAAAATATTCTGATGATACCTTACCATGTATTTTTTGTGAAATTGCTGACAATGTTGTGAAAATCAACTTTAAAGTTGAAAAAAATATAATTTTTTTGATTTATAATTGAAAAAACTTATACAAATCAATTACTGTATCATTGAATAATTATAACATGTGAATATTACTCATAATATATATATAGATTTTCTATAACAATTCTAAAAGTCTGTTCAACTACTGGTCCTATTTTTAGAAGTGTTCAAGTACTGGGTACTTTACCTTAGTGTAAATATAATTAGCAATAACGTAAAATCTACTTATCGTTTGTATATTTATATCTACGTTAGTAAGGTTCGTTTACGATACATGGGCAGTACCTTTATTTTCTGGGTAGACAATGACACTTAAGACTTAAAAGTATTTGTATTTTATTTTAATCAACTTTATTATGGAAAATGAGATTATGAGGCGTGCACTTTTGGATTTTCTAAACTTTTTTGTACTATAGACTTATTAAGCTTTATTTCTATCTCTTCCTTCATCAAAGAAAATAAATTTTTATTTCATTATAAGAGTCAACGATACAATTTATTTTTCATTAAAAATTGAATGAATATTCTGGAATTATTCTTTTATTATTGTCAAAAAGTAATAATAAAAGTTTGTAGTGACTGTAAACAAATTTTCAGATCATTAAATTTTCAAGGAACTATAGAACGTAGTCTTAATCTTCTGATATCTAAAGTAGGTGTTCATTATAAATACAAACTTACTGACTAAACTCACCGTTAATATAATCATAATTTATATTTAATACCACGTGCATTATCCGGATGATATTTTTTAATTATAATAATAATCTTATTTATGTGTATCGTTATATGTATTTTAAAAATATAATTTAACATCGGAATGATTCTGAGGGAGAAAAGCAGCTGCTTTAAAAGTAAAGTATAGAGTTAAGTACACAATAATAAGAATTTAATTTAACAGATATTCAGAGAGGGTAAAAACTGTAGACTAAGATTTCTTTCTTGCGAGTAAAGCTTCCATTAGACATTTGTTTGTAAACATAAACTCGCTTTATCGCAAGCCAAGCACTTTGCTTAGTTATAGCGACAAGGGGCCACTATGTATTATATAGCCAAGCCGAGTCTGGTACGAGAGAATAAGAGGGAAGATTCAGTGAGATGAGGATTGTCTTTCTAAGTAGGCTGGCAAGTAGAATCTTAATAAATCACAAGAGGGAATATCTACATGCATACTATCTAAGCGCTGTGCAATAAATGAGAAGACAATAACGAGAAAAGTTTAATCCCATTGAGAAAATATGAACGCATATATATGACTTTACAGAAATATATATCGTCATTATCACTTTGTCTTTCACATATGAAAACAAAAAAATGCAAATGAAAAAAAAAAAAAAAAAAAAAAAAAAAAAAAAAAAAAAAAAAACGATACAAATAATCCATACAGATAACATGACAGACAGTCTACACAGGAAATCTGATCATGTCATAATTGTCAAAGTGATCGGATGGAAAGTAATAAAACACCGTTATCAAGTGATATCATGTGTACAAGTATCTCTCGTGCAATTCAGTCCTCTCGTTAATAATGATATACCTATACCAAGTCTCCATCACATCCCGTTCCAATCGCTCAATCTAGCTGTGGATCTACTCGATGCATACACGACTGTTAACTAGTTTAATTACACCCCTTGAAAAGATTTTTAAATGTGGCCATGTATAGCCGATTTCCATACCTGGTTCATACATATAACAAGATCTGATCACAGTTGGACTTAAAAAACCAAAAAATATGTTACTATAATTTTGAATTTTTTTTAGAAATATGTACGTCCCTTAAGATGTCGTATTGTACGAAAATTGGTTTAGTTAATTAATAATAACTTTGTTTTTTATAAAAATCTGAAACACGGTTAACCCTGCAGACCATCCCTGCACAGAAAAAAAAATTTATTTGAATCAAGTCAATAATTTTGAAGAAGTTTATTTTCTTGATTTGAGTAGAAAAATTTTTAAACTAAGAAATTTTTTTTGGTTTGAGTAAATTTCACTTAATTCAAGAATTTTTCGTCTTGATTCAAGACAATTAAACTTTTCAAAATTATTTTCTTGGTTCAAGAATTTTTCATTTGATTCACAACTTTTAAACTTTTAAACTTTCTGAAGCTCAAAAATCTTGTGATTGTTGGAAACATGATTTATTGAAAATTTTGAATTGTGATGTTATCTGATCGAATCAATTGTTCTTGATGAGGTTTGTCGTATTCGACCCAGTTTTTTAAGCACAAAAAGATTACTTCAAGTCTATCAAACGATCGGACGTGAAATTTTGAAGTTATGTTGACAAAAAAAACCCTTGGAATTTATTAGAATTAAATATTTCACGAATTAATTGTCTAATTTTAACGATATTGGCAGTGTTCGCCGTACATTTTCAAGCACTACAGCGAAAAGTTGAAAAATGTGAATTTATTTATTGTGTAGTATTGAAGTATTTTTAGTCGATCAAGCGATCATTTTCCCCTCTATATAGAGGTGATTTTTATTATGTTTATGTGTATGTTATAATTATTAAATGCTCCTTAGTATGCAAAATCAAAAATTATCTTTCTAGGTGATAGTAGAACATACCTATAAGTTTCGCGTTTAAGACATGCAATAGTCATTCTAAATATATAAAATTATAGCAGACAAGATATGCTTGAGAGTTTGAATGTATGCTTGGTGCAATACATTACCGTGTCTCTAGGTATTAATTTAATCCATTCTTTATATCAATTTAGAATGTACGTGAGAATGATCGTACAAAATTTGCTTAGAATTCAGGAGATTAAAAAAGTATGCACTTTGATTGAAAAACAAAAAAAAATGAAAAATAAAATCAAAAGCTAATACCAATACAATACATGGAAATCAATATTATTTATCGCAAAGGATTATCACATTCACATTAAATGAAATTGTATTAAATGCATTGAATGAAATATTTTGTATAGAAAACGTTCTTTTATTCTCTGAATTTTTATTATCTACTTTCAGTTGTCACATATGTAAATATCAGTAGTTTTCTGTCCTGTATACATCAAGCTTCCCGAGAGATTAATAGTCGAATAAAAAATTAATTATTGATAAGCATACAAAAGAAATTGTAGCTACTGATATGTATTTATTTGTTACGAATGTGCTGATAAATTTATCATTTGCATTTGGCTTGAGGCTTTTTAACGGCTTACAAAAAAATTTCCAGGGGTTATGAGTTTAAAGTTATCTTAATATATGGAGCATCAGTAAAGAGCCCAAGGCTTTTATGACAGACGGAATTTGTATGATTTTAAGAGATGAAAGTCGAATTCACAGGTACTGTAGAAAATAAAAAAAGTAAAAGTGTTTTACATGCAAAGAGCGTGTAGATTATTGGGCTAGACACACATTTTTATTTTTTATTTTTATTTTTTTACATATATTTGTACAGAGAAAGAGAGAGAGAGTGAGAAGGAGAGTATATGTAAGTAATTCGACATTTTCCACAGTTCCATTTAAAAAAACACGCGTCTTGAAAGTAAAGTGTATGTCGGCGGATAGGAGACGACGAAATAGGGGAGAAAGACCATAAGAAAATTCCCTAGAGACTATTCCCTCTTATGTATGTATATAGATGAACATAAACTACATTCACGTGCGGCTCACGCGTGAGACCTGCTATATTTTTTTTTTTTTTTTTTTTTTTTTTCATTTACCCGTATGACAGTAGTCATACGAACAATTTTCTATATTGGAATATATACCTTGAAACACTTACTAAAGTGAAAAACCTAAAAATGACATAGGGGTTGTAAAATTTAATATAAAACATGACTATTTCGAACTGTAAATAAATTTTAACGTTCTCACGTACAACCACCAGCGAATAACAGGTATAAATAATACAATATACATGTATAACATCCATTTCATTGATGAAATAAATTGCATTTGAATGAAAAAAATCGAAAACTCCAAATAGTACGCTGTTACTACTGAAGTTATTATAAAAAATAAATAAAATAGATATTAATTAACGAAAAGTGTGTTGAATATTATTGATTGAAAAAAATCTGGAAAACGGTTGACCCTAAAGGCCATCCCTGCAACTTCTCGCTAATTCTATATCTAAGCGCTTAAAATTGCACTTTTATGACGTTTTTCAGCTCTTCAAGCTCAAAAATACAACTTATGGGTTATTGTGAGATCTCCGAGCTCAAAGAAATAGCTTATCTATGCTTTTGAGCTCTTTGAGCTCTAAAATCTAAAAGAAGTTTGTTAAAACACTATTTTTTGAATTCTTAAACGGCAGTTACTTTTGAATGAATGAACTGATTTTCAAGCAGTTGGCGGCATTCAACGCAGTTTTTTATGCCTCATAAAGAATTTTTAAGTTTGGATTAGGCTTATTAGTTTTTGGAGATGATCGATCAAGCCGATTCAAAGTTATTTTAAAAAAACCACTTGAAAAAAAATTTTCTTTCACATTTTTTCACGGTTTTTTTTAAATTTCTCTTAATCTATTGGTCCGAATCATTCCGAATTAAATTCAAAATCTAAATTTAGTCATGCTCTCTCCAATGGCGCCAACCGCAATGAATGTTCAATTTTCTTAGCGGGAAGTTAAAAATTATGAAAAAACTTAACTTTACACCATGAGCCATGAAAAAGAATTTTTTTTTAGATAAAGTAGCAACTAATTGATTTGAAAACAATTTAATGAGTTTAGCATAACGCAAGAAAAGATCGACACTTTTTTTTTTTTCAAAAAAAAAATTTGAACCTGTTAAAAAAAAATAGTCCATTTAATGTTTGTCGATAGTTATCACAATCCTTGTACGAAAAATTGTCAATTGATATTAGCAATCGTTTGTGATAAATTTGTATTGTCTTATTCGTTTATAGATAAATTTATCATAAATTGCTAAAAAAATGATCACTGGCAAATAATCTACATGATTTTATCATTTTTCATCTATTTTCGTCGACTCGAAATAGTACCGACATGTTTTTATATCACTAATTGACGCAAAGTTACGATTGGATAGTAAAACACTACTAGCATTCGAGCTAGTGGCGTGCCAAATAAATTTTATTGTGGTTTAATTTACAAATGTGAATGCATTGGCGTAAAATATGTTACCTTGCCATTATCACATTGAATTAACTTTGATGCGGGAGTATAAACTATGATTTTCATGGCTACTGAACAGTTTCAATGCGACGCACACGTGTTTTCTACAGCAAACTTTAATATAGTAAAGTGGTGATTGTAAATATGAATATATGTCGGGATCGGTACGTCCTATAAATCGAGAATGAAAATTTATACGGTCGCTATTATTTACTGAAAGTGCATTGATGCACAATTCCGATCGATTCAATTCTCTAATTCAAGAATGATCATGTGCACGGTTCGATAAACATTAGTCTCTCATAATGCGGCAGATAGTATGTAATTTATCTGCACATTTGCTTGAAAATCAAAAAGGGATAAGGGTAGCTGGTTCGTAGAATGTCTCGTCGATCGTCGAACGGAAGTACCGCTGTGGAATTTATAGCTGGAGTACCTTCGCAACTAGACTTTATCGTTTATCAATAATGTCGAAAGACTCGAGACTGGAGACAAGAGTTGAGCTGATCTCAAACTAATAAAAATCATTCCAACTATTAGGCCAAATTAAAATAAAATAACGGAAGAATTTCAATAAGTAATGTTGAGCCTGAAATTCCAATTAAGCGAGTCACAGCAGGAAGGGTTTAAATGTGTCCAGACGGCTCAGTGACCTTCTGGTGGAAAGATAGATATGCTGTGCAGTGAACATTAATAAATTATTTCACTCTACTCGGTCATCAGACCACGTGACGTCATGAACATTTTATTATTAAAAGGAAAACACAGACAGTGACGTTATCCAGTCGTTAGCCCTGGTCCCTTCTCTGCCGACTCCTTCATACCAGTAACTTCTCCTTGAATTGTTGACCTCAATTGTCTACGCTGGCACCTTTTTAATCACGATCACATTTTTTATGCATCAAGTGAAAACTCTACAGACTGACGACCCTTAAAAATAAATTCGCTTTGCCAACAAGTATATCTCGGCTTTTTATTCATTTTTATTCTCACTTATCACGTTAATGAGAGTCAGGATTAAAATATCCGCTCTATACTTTATTCAGTAAATAAACTTGGCTGAATCAGAAGGTAGGAAATTTTTGATTTACTATCAGTGAATGATAATTTGATATTTTATCAAAAATTCATATAATTACACAGAAAAAAAAAAATTTATTGAACCAAGAAAATTGTAAGGAAGACCGAAGTTATTTTGGAGCAAGAAGAAATTTTCTTGGCTTAAAAAAATTTAACTTCGTTCAAGAAATTTTAACTTCATTTAAGAAATTTTCAATCTTCCTTAAGATTTTCTTGATTTAAGAAAATTTACGTTTGACTCAAGACTTTCTTTCTTTCTGTGTAAAAAAAACTTCTAAAACAAATTCAGTAAATTCAATAAGCGTATGCTTCAAGCACCTATCATACGTAAATTAATCAAGATAAAATTTGAATGAACTATACAAGATTTCATTATTATCAATACTATTTTCAATTTTGTGATAATTCCATATTAAATTCTGATAGAAAAAAATAATTTTATGAACAATTCAATCTAAAGTTCATTAAAATTCTTCTATCGATAGTATTTTTAGTAGATTTCATAGAAATTTAACTAATGCATTGATTCCCATGACGGAACTTTTGAAAAATTTTACTATATTTCGACTCCGCTTGTCAAGCTTGATTTTTAGGTGACAATAGAGCATTTCTTTACGTTTACGCTTGATTGAAACCATATTATTAGACTTTATTTTTTTTTTTTTTAATTTAATGAAATAGTTTCATAATTATTATCTTTATAAATAATAATTATTTCTAGTCGTATAGTTTATGCCATTTTATCTATGTTATTTATTTACTATATGACTAACCTCAATTTTAATGTAATGCTAAAATGTTTAACGTTTATGTTAACAATTCTACTTAATTTATATTGTTTAATGATTTAAAATTTTATGAAAAAGTTTGTTGTAATTTTACATTAAAACAAATTTTTTTAAAGATTTTTTTTCTTTTGGAAATTTCTAAATAAGAACTTTGAAATAATTTTGAAAAAGTTTTCTAAAATTTCCTGTTATTTGATAATTTTGTACAAATGTGTTATGTAAGGAAATATTGCTAATATGTAATTATATTTGTATGTGATAGATGCCTGAAGAAGCCATGATCCATGGCGAAACGTCGCTGAATTGAAAATAAAATTAACATAAAAAGAAATTGATCCATAATAACCTGAATCACTTACTTATTTAATTTTTAAATTACTGTGGACAGAAAGGCATTAAAATTGAAAACAATCAATTTTTTGACCACCTAACATGTTCAATATTTTAAAATTAAATTAATTAAATAGAAAATACTTAATTTCTCTACCGAATAGCAGAAAAATAAAATGTATATGTTTGTGCTGACATGAAATTAAGTAAATAAATAATGAAACTTATAAGATTACACTCAACGAGTGGTCTAAAGCGTTGCACGAGAATCTGAGTAGTGACTGTGATTATGAATCGACTATTAAAAGTAAACCGTGTGACAGACTCGTTAGCCATGACGACAGGAATATTTGATTTTATTTTATAACTCTTCAAAAGCTTACGCAGCAGCTGCACTAGCATCACATCCCAGGAGCAGTATTATCACAACCATGCATTTAAGTTGTATCTAGAGTGTGGATGCGAGCCTACGTGGGTAATTTTCATGTGCAGTAGCAGCCATCAGGCATCAACTGAGTGCAGCAGGTAGGTAATCGCGGTAGCTCGAGCGCTTACAGAAGCGGATATAACGATGCACAGTCCTCCGGGCGAATGCGGCTAAGTAAAATTACACGGTTTCTGCCTTCATACATTTTCTATCTCCTTTTTCATGCTCCTGTTCTTTCTCATCTGGTTCATCTTTTCCTGCTACTTTAACTTTAGATCGCTATTATCATCATTATTTGTATTCTTACTTTTGTTTTCTTACGACCGAAGTAACTCGAGGTAAAGGCACAAGGCGTATCGCAGATGCCTCCGCGTAACTTGGTGGCTTATATGACTTCAAGAGATTCAATTTAATCATTACATAGTATTCATGTTCATGTGCTTGTTTTTCTAGTAACTCAATTTGCTACTGACAATCAAAAGGTCTAGACTGTTTGCAATCATCTTTTAAATCAATAAAAAATTGATATATTAAAATATGGATATTATAAACACTCATTTGGTAGCATAAATGAATGAAAAAATTTTCGTAACAAGAATTTATTATTGAAAATTCAATATTGTATTGAATTTTATTGTTTCTTTGTCATGAGTGACTTGAAAAAATTCAAGTATAATCACAAGATTTCTACTTAAAAGTTGAGCAAATGAATAGTTTGTATGAGAATTAAAAAAAAAGAAGAAAATATTAAATATACTGCATGTTTTAACATGCTTCAAGCGCTAGCTCAAAAATAAAGATCCCACCCGTACAAAAAAAATTGGGATTCAACATAAATTTATTATTGAAATTCATATTTTGACACAAATAAATTAGTCTTGAAATCAACCTAAATTTGAAATTGATTTGTAGATAGAAATTAGCATGCCTGTAGATGATACATAACTTGCATGTAAATGATACCATAAGCATACTGTTAGGAATAAATATTACTGTTGAAGTTGTCAAAACCTTGTTTAAATTAATTAATTGTTAATTTTATTTAAAAAAAGCAGTTTTACTAAGTTATGGTATAGACTTTTCAAATATTTATGAAAATTTAAATACGATAGCTTTGAAATAAATCAATTCTCCAACTCAATTTATTTTTTAATCTCCTACTCTGACTCATGGGAAGATGTGGAAAGAAAATTGCAACTTGACATTGTTTTGTTTCATTGTAATTAATTTTGTCAGCTGACATTTGAGAAAATCTTCTGTCGTTTAAGCAGTCTTATACAAAAATTTATTTCTACACACAGCTTGATGGGAGCTGATATTATACTAAACTGTGCAGCTGTTTGACTGCCTGTAATACAGTCTTTGATTGATTAATTTTTAATGATTCACGCATCGAAAACAAATAGGGCGTTCAATTCGTGTGAAAAAAATGCTATTCGCGAAAAAATTCAAACGAACGTTAAAATTGAATCGCAGACAAATTTATTCTTGAAAAGAATTTGTAATTAATTAAATATTAAAATTATTTTTTCAATTTATTCTTATAGTGTATAATAGATAATTAATCGTTTTTTTTTATCTGAATTTGATTGTTTTCATTTTTTTTTTTGAGAGCTAAAGTATTGAAAATCTAAATCATTTCGTAATGAAGGACGGCAATAACTGTTTTCTTATAAAATTTTCAATTAATCGACTTAAAAATATTAAATCTGCCCATAAAATATTTATGTCCATCATATTGTGCTTTTCATTCTTTTTGGGCGAAAACTACACCGGCACACAAAAAAAAAAAATTGTCTGTACGCCGGACACCACGTATCTACGAGCATGTTTTTCGACCCGCTGAATACGAATTTCAAGTCAGCTTAGGCCGTCCAGCCTTCAATTTCGAGTAAATTGCAAAAAAATTCAAAAAATAGCGAAAATTTGATGTTTTGGAAAGAAAAAAATTTTGAGATCTAAGGCAAGCATAATTTTCATGTATTTTGATCTGTTAAATACTAATTTCGATCGTACTTTAATCATAAATTTTTTAATTCTGAAAAAATTGTAAAATATTTTAAAAAATTGCAAAAATCGTGAAAAATTGAGATTATCTTGGTACAAAAAATTTTGTGAACCCGGATTGACGAAGATTTTCATGTAATTTAATTTGTTTGATCTGATTCTGCAATAAATTTGACCCATAGTCTCCTCAAACATTCATAAAACTGCAAAAAACCGATAAAATAACAGAAAATTGCTGCTGAAAAAATGGAAAAAAATCTTTTAAACACAATTAAATAAATTTCTTGTATTTTTTATTTTTAAAATACAAGATTAATAGCTATTAATTTTAAATACGAATTAATCAGATAGTTTGCATGTTGTATAATAACAATGTAATCCTTTTAAAATAATATAAAGTTCATTAACTTTTTGTTAGACATCGTGTCCTTATAGCTGAGCATAGAAAAGAAAGCCCACGGTATTTAAGGTACCTAAGGGAGTCATTGGATCCGAATGGTTCTTAGTGTCTAAGTAAATGTGCGATGAATAAGTAATGAGTTGCTTTCACATGTTCAACAAGAACGGAAGATACGATCCCTTCGTATATAAGAAATTCTCCAGAGAATGCTGTTGAGTATGGGTATTTGAGTACTTGATAGTGAATAAGATCGTTGAGGAATTCGCATTCCGTTTAGCTGTCATTTTTCTTTAGCTTAATTCTCTTGAATACTTGTTCTCTGGCGCCTTAGATCATAATCTTCGTAGTAAGCGTCTTCTGACGTTTAAATATAATCACTACAATAGTGAATATCTGGATAAATAATTCACGGGTTAATCAGAGGACTCGATAAATTCCAATAAAGCCGGCGCCGGAGACTTTTTTAACAGTCTTCTTCTTGTACTTTTATTTGCGTGATAAGTAGTAAGTAGTCACAACAATAAATAAAAGAAGTTTTAACATTCTAAGCCGGTCAGAGTAGTCTATTAATTTTTAAGCTCACTCAATTCTTCTAATAGTTACTAAAATTTACTTTTTTTATTTACAATAACACAACAAATTTAACGATTAATAATCATTTATTTAAAAAAAAAAAAACGAAATATTTCTATTATTTTTTATTCGAAAAGTCAAATATAAAAATTTGACAACCGTGCGATATTTTGCATATATAGTATATAATGAGGTGAGAATACTTTTAAAATTGATGAGTATAAGAATGAGTTTTTCTCGCTACGTTGCCAAACTCTCGAAGTATGTGCTGCTGTCGATAAACAAGATTCACAAAACAAAACTTAACGTTAATGATTTACGTAATTATATCAACAACGTTATATTGAGATGAGAACATATCGTTTTACAGATGCCATAAAGGCGTATAAAAATTATGCGTCCTTATGGCACCCAGGAACCACAAGGGGGTATAATAAAAATTCTGTTTTTTTTTCTGTCGCAAAAAAATTTTTAGTTTGAAGAAAAATTTTTTTTTGCTTTTCTACACGTTTCATACAAAAATACGTCGGTTCCCAGAAAAAAATTTTTTTTATACGCCCTTATGGCTCCCGGGACCCACCTCGGATGCCATAAGGACGTATAAAAAAATTTTTTTTCTGGGAACCGACGTATTTTTATATGAAACGTGCAGAAATGCAAAAAAATTTTTTTCTTTAAACTAAAAATTGTTTTGGACTTAGAAAAAAAAACAGAATTTTTATTATACGCCCTTACATGTCATCCGAGGTGGGTCCCGGGAACCATGAGGGCGTAAAAAAATTTTTTTTTTCAGCATTTTTCGACATTTCGGACAAAACTACGTCGATTCCTGAAAAAAAATTTTTTATACGCCCTTATGGCATCTGGAACGCGATATTGTACAACTCAAATGCGACTAAAATTGCCACTCAAATTTATTTCAAATAGTTTTTAATTCCTTAAAATTGGGAGACTAATGTTGGGATAAAAAAATTGAAAATTATTGATAAAAAATATATGTGCAGTTTTACATCAATCGATAATTTTTTATGATTAAAAATCGACTTATGATGATCATACATTAGTGAAATTATAAGAAATACTAAATATATAAAGGGAAAATAAATAAAAATAATCATAACCAACTTTAAAAAGTAAAGAAACGATAGCATTGCGAATGTGAGGTAATGTAGTTATTTATTTTTGTCAATTACAGGGAGAAGTGAGTATAAGAAATGCTTACGGAGTGAAAAAGGATATCAACCATCACTTTTACGTATTTGTTTTACTTTGGCTGAAATGTCGATTTTAATATTCATTTCATTACGTTAAAATCTAAAAGCCTATTTAACCTTTTTTTTAAACTTAAAAAGATCTAATCAAAATGTTTGCTTAAGCTCTCATTAATCTGCGTGAATTTTTATTGATTCCCGTGATCGTCTGTTATTGCAATGGACGTGATTATAGGTATTATATATATGCAGTCGGTCTTTTATTTTTCGCCCACATAAATACACACCGCCTACATTTATTTTAATGTATACTTAGACTCAGTTAACAACATGCGTATATGTGTGCGTATGTATGTGAATTAAAATATGTACGGCATTATTGGTGCATGTAGTATTGAGATTGAAGGCAAACAACAACTATTACTAGGAGAATAACATTCCGCATGAGCACGTTAAAGTGATTCGATTTAAATAATTATCAATTAAAATTCTCTTGTCTTCGAAAACATTAATATGCGATTGGATGTCCAGAGAATATGGCGATCACGTTTAATGTTTTCAATGTATGTCGCTGCATCTCTTATACGAAACAATTTCGATCTATAATATAATCACGAGACAACGTGTACCAAACGACCATATGCCGCAGCAAGGGGTGCAAATCTAATCGTATTACGATACCAACATGTCCCTTTCATTTTTTCGTATAAGTTTCTTCTATTTTCAATTTCGTTATTTCATTTAAACGTATTGCTTTTTTTTTTTTTCATTTCCATAACCTTTTTTCACCTTCACACCACCACACTTGAACTCACACTCATACTCGCTCCTGTAAACTATTTCTCTCGCGGTTCTCACTGGAAGATAATGCTCTGAACTCTGAATGCTAGACTAAACGACATGATGACGGTTTAAAGCAGACAAAATGTGCTCTACTGAGACTAGACGGAGATTTATGAAATTAATGTCTCTCGCCTCCATGTTCTCAGAGTGATTGTCGCAGTGACCCGCTCGTATATTAATTATTTTTCATTTGTGTTGGATTAAATAAGACTAACTAAATTAAAATATGTTTTAAATACATTAATGTACTCAGAGAATGGAAATAAAAAAAAATGACGTAATTATATTAAGTCTCTAGCTTTAGAGAATATTTTACTCTACTAAAAATTTGTGAAAAATTTAATCCTTTTTATAACTGAAAATTTTCTGCTATGAAAATTGAAAAATTTTATAATGTTTAATCAAACGTTGATAGAAATAAATAATTATCTACTGTACATCTCAAGAAAAAATCTAAAAAATGATCTCAATGACAAGTTGATTATACATAAATAATAAGAGATTTATCTCATTTACAATTCAATTTTGAAGTTAGCTTAAATTTTTCTGTGGATAGTATGTTTTACGTACGAATTGAGAAATAACATCAACTAAAGACTGCATTAAAAAAAATTAGGAAAACGGTTGACTCTGAAGGCCATCCCTGCAACTTTCCACCAATTCCATACCTTCACTTGAAATTGCACTTATGACGTTTTTGAGCTCGAAGAGCTCAAAAATACAATTTCTCTGTGTTTTTGAGCTCTCCGAGCTCGAAAAAATAGCTTTTGTATGCTTTTGAGCTCTTCGAGCTCAAAATTCTGATAGTAATTTTATAAAACACTATTTTTCAAATCTTTAAACCGCAATAACTTTTTTAAACTTCATAAAGAATTTTTGATTTTAATTTAATCAGACTACGAACTTCAGAGTATTTCTGAAAAAAACACTTTTTTCGGTTTTCTTTGGTCAACGATAACTCACGACCGAATCAACTGATTTTGACCGGTGTCAAGTCGCTGAAATCAATATTTTCTAAGATATTCAATGATAAAGTTTTTGTAATTTCAAATTTTTATCGAAAATCGCTTCAAATTGAGGAGTTGAGTTTCAAAAGGGTATCTTTTCATTTTTGATTAATCGAGACAAAAACCTGGTTTTCTCTAGTTATAAATATTTTTATTGAACTTTTTTAATTTAGCTATGAAGTGCTATCGGTTATGAACCTTCATTTCTAACTTAGAAATCTTTATAATTTTCGAAGTAATTAATATTTAAAAGTTAAAAAAACTGCTCTTTTAAAATATGAAAAGATACCCTTTTGAAAATCAGTTCCTCAATTATAAAAAATATATTTTTTTTTATTATCCATCACTACTTGCTTAACTTATCATTCTTTTGTAAAGATGAAACGGTAAAAAGATTTTCGATAAAAACAAACACTTTGAGATATATAAATTTATGTTGAGAAATATAATTTTTTTTATATATTATCGGGTTTACATGTCTTTAAAGACTTTAAAAATTCATACTATAGTCCATCAAAACCGCTTTTTTATGTAAAAATAGCCAGGATAGACCTTTTCCCAATTTTTTTAAACAAGCAATCAATGTTCTTTAATTAAAAATGAATTTCGAATTCGAAGAATCCAATTTTTGCAGTCAACCGTAACTTTAAAAAAAAGTCCAAAATATTTATTTGCTACCGAGCTGGATTGACTTTATCAGCGCTAGGAAATAAATACGCGTTCACTATTTTTTATGCTTCAATAATTGATAGCCCAGTAAATATTGGTCGTTGAAACTTTTTGCTCACTTTATTTATAATTAATTTTTTTTTGTTTATAAACAAAAAGTATATATACTCAACTTTCACTGGGCAGTATATATTTTGTTTTAATAATTTAAAATGATTTCCCAGATATTTAAATGCACACCGAATTTTTTTAAACTTGTCCCAATAGTTCTAACAAAAATAATGTTTTTAACCTCAATGTTATTTTTTCACTGTGCAAAAAAAAATATTTTCCAATTACGCTAAAACTGCAAATTTAAAAATTTACTTTTATTACTGAACGTATGTCTTTATTTTCTCGAGCGCATAGAGAGCATTGGATAAAATACTGGCGTTTAGTAGTGAATAATTGACGCTGTCCAACAATTTAATTAAATTAACTTGCGGATAATGATAATAAATACATCAGATAAGACTGAAAATAAATCGATAATAGTTTCTTTGAGCCCAATGTATATGACTACATCACGCATTATATTTTATTTTAATTCCAATATAGCAGCTAAAGAAATCTCGAGCAATTTATTGCAATCAGTGTCTTGTGAGCGTGTTGTGCCAAGGTGAAGCGAAAAATGCTCCAACTACGATACGAGGCAAGTCAGGAATAAAAGAATAAGATAGGGATTCGTGGGTGGCGCTTCTGTATAAGGTGATGACGGCAAACACTAGTACAGTCTTGAATTGTCGTGACTTAAGAATAATTGACCTCTTTCAGGTTTCAGGGATTCAAGTGCCTTCGAAGAGTCCCAGAAGAGCTCATTTTAAGTATAAATCGAGGGGATGTAGAGATATTGTGCTACGGAACTAGACTTATATAGATTTTGATATGATCTAGATATTCTTAGAAGACGCGAAAGAGGAAATCAAACGCTTCGCGATGAAACACGAAGATTCCTTATTCTTTTTCTTCTTTCGGTGTTAGACGCGTGACATTCCATTCTCGAAGAACTGCATCAATGATATTGGCTGGGAAAATATCACTAGCGTCTGAATCTTCGAGGAACTCCCTCAGTGACACAATATTTCCGGCAAGACGCGCTTGAGCGTTATCTCAGTCTCTTATGCTTGCCCGTTTTTTTGCATTTCAACGTCAATTTCTGTCAAGGATGTTTTTATTATTTTCTCTGTTCGTTTCAGATTGTTCTGTTGAGATTTTATTTTTATTTTAGTTTTTTATTTGTTAAATAGTTTGTGTTCTGATTGCACGGACAAAAATACAAGCTTGTTATTGTTTTTTTTATAAAATAACAAATATTTATTATTTGTTTTATGTATAATAATATTTGTTATTTGTTGAGTTTCTTATTTTTATTTCTTTGAAACAGATTTGTCATAGTGAAAAACTGTTATGAATCAATTAAAGAAAATTTTTAAGACTAAACAACCTTCAAAAAAAAAATTTCTTACAGGGAAAATTTTTCAACGAATTATCACTAATTAAATTTTTTTCTTTTAAGAATCCCAAGAAGGTGAAAGTAGAGTAAAGTAATAAATTATTCTAGGCTATATAGTACTTAAAAAAAAGGAGTATATATTTTAATTTTATAAATTGAAAAAGAAAAAAAAAAACAATAATCCAATTAAGACATTTTGAATTTAAAACCTTTCGTCACATTTACATGTACAAGAGAAACTAATGATTTAATGAAAGAAAAGAGAAAAAGTTTGGTGGATTATTCATTCGTTGTTGAAAATTTTTAAATGGAAATTCTTGTGGAGATGAATAAGGTTCACATAATCTGTGTCAAGAGTGAATTTTAATTAAGAAATTCATTAAATATATTCAGTACAGTTATAGAATTTTTTTTCCGTGAAAAAAAGGGATAATAACCATTATATTGTATTACGAAATTAAAATTATTCAAATGTTAATCGAACTCGGTAGCGATTGAAAAGTTACCGAGCGTTGACGAAAAATTTTACGAAGCGATATAAAAAATTATGACACAATGAATAAATAAACTTTGAAACGTTGATAAGTAATTAATTACAAAAGTTAAATATTTTTACTCAATTTAATTTTTCAGTCATGCTGTTATTTCATTGTTGAAGGAATAAATTATTATGATAATTTATAAATTGATAAAATCTCTATCAGATTTTACGAAATATAGCTTTACTGTAATTGTTCAGATACGGAGATGAAAAGAAATCTAGCGATTTAGGGTATCTTCAACTTTAATCCGAAAGATCTTTTTGAAGAGAAAATTTATCGAAACATCATAAGAAACATTTTTCGTAAAGCGTTCAATTTTCTATAAAATACCGCGCTCGTCAATTAATTATAGGTTATAGGGAAAGGTAGCCTAAAGCGGGTAGGTGCTGTTTTGTTGTGACATTGAGTGCGAATGTCAAAGTATGTATTTGTAGTAATCATGGGAACACTCCTGAGTATTTGAAAGTTTTGATTGGGTGTTCGAATTTTGACAGAAAGTAACAAAATACAAAATAAAGAAATTGCTAAATTTGTTAAAATTACGAATGAAATGTGTCATAAGATAATTCGAACACTATTACACTTATGATAATATTGATGAAACCATATTATTTTGGTACCATTTAATTCTAGAAGACGATACAAGTTCGGACGGTTCTCTTTGTATTTTTGATTTTACAATTGCTTAGCAAAAAAACATGTACTGGGGCAAAGTGGGTACCTACTTGCGCTGCTCTGATTCAATTCTATATATCAATTTATTTTGTCATACAATATTATCAAGTAATATAAGAAAAAAACGGAAATACATTCTTGATTGAAAACTTATAATCAATTTCAATAAAATAATGTTTATTTTGCTTCAAATTAATCAAATAAAAATAAGATTATTATTTGAATGATTACAATGCCTAAAAATCTTTTTTTTATGTTAGCTAAATACATAATTTTATTATCAAAATTAGTTTTATCATTAGATTCATCTATTTGTAGTGCTTATCCGCTTTGGGCTAAGGGGTAGGGCAAAGTGAGTTTTTAAACAGTTTTTATTTCTTATTAATAAAAAATTCTTAAGCCCAAATTAAGATAATATTCCTATCTAATATTGAAGTTCGATCACTACTATGTCGGATTAGTGATTACCATGTATGGTAATATTTATGGTTATAATAATCATACATGTAATTCCTGTTATTGTAAATGGCTATTTATGACTATATGTGTAATCATGACGACATATGATCATATATGATGATATAAGTAATCTTGATAATCATCTATGTTATAGTTATGATCACATTATTGATATATATATATATATATATATATATCATGGTAACTCATGACCATATGTGTAATCATGAGTATGACCATATATTGTATGATCAGACCTTGGTAGATATAATCAAACATGAATTTTTTTCCGAGCACTCTAACTCAATCATATTGAGTTCTATATTAGTTTTCTTTTCATAATTATTGTGTCCGTATAATTTATTAAATTATTTGTAATAAAATAACATAAATTAAAAAGAAACGAAAGCTTTCAACATGCACTTTTGTTATTTAATCACTTTAGCAAGTCAAGTTAAACTAATTAAAGAGAAATTTAGCGTCGCAACGTCTTCTGCTCGATCATACCAAGTTGGTTGATAGAGCTGTTACAGTTAAAAAGGTTCCTTTCTGTATAATAATATTCCTTATTAGACTGCGGTATGGTCAGGATCGGTAGTATCCTCTGAAGTAAAATGCCCGAGAGATGAGAGAAAAGGGGTAAGGGTTTACTTGCCAAGTCAAACATCCCATGGCAATATTCTGGTTGGCGTAAGATAGTGTTAAGGGTCGAAAGTTTAAGGATCAGAGCTATCTCTCAGTAGCAAGTAGCTAGATAAATGGCTCGAGATGTTGATAGTGACCTGACCACATCAAATAGTCGATGGAGCATGGGTTATGCTGAAAATCTCTTTAGCGACTGCCTGGTGCATCCGCTCGCTTACATCTCTACTATGCCGGAAAGGTCCTAGAGCAGTGTAATGTCTAGCCCGCAACTACTTCAGTGTTAACCTTTCAATTACTTACCAGTGAATTCATCCTGTCTTCTTCTCATGTATTTCCGTTTCAATAATTCTGCGTTATCATTTCCGTCGGCATCCTTGTTACTATACAGTATCATTATTCACTATCATGATACGACGAAATAAAATTTTTAACGATTTCCGTTTTAAATAAAAAGTAAAGTATCGTATCTTAAAAATAGAAGAAAAAAATACATCATTCATCCATCTAGTTTTTTTTTTTCTTTATTATTATTTGAGTCTCCGTAGAATATTGATTCTCAAATTCTTCCAGGCTGCCGGCTTAAAGTATATCGTACACGTCGAGATGTGGATACGAGTTGATGATGACGAAGAGGAAAAATATCGAAGGGATTGGATATTGAGTAAAAGAAATAAAAATAAAAAAAAAAAACTCTGAAAAAAAAGAAGGGAGAAAAAGTAAGTTAAGAGACTTGAAAACCTTTTATACGAAAAAAATCCGCACGAGTGCTGCTGTAATCTCAATGCATTGCGGATCTTATACAGTGATCCTGATCGGTTCGATTTTAAGTCTATTTCGCGTTATGCCACACTTGCTTCCAAAGCAATAGTTTTATCATCCGAGGCATTTTTATGTCTGATATACAATACAATCTCGAAATTTCGCTCGATTTATTTAGACGTCAACTTATCCGCGTTAAATTTATTATTATACGATAAAATCCAGCTATCGGATCGTTTACAGACTCCAGTTAGGTGTAGTAGAACGCTGCAAGAACTTGACTATTTTTTCAATTATATTAAACTATCTTTTCGTTGAAAAATTATCTGATATGGTTATCAAAAGCCATACTGGGCTAAATATAAAACTAGCTTGGAACAGCCAAAAGGTTACTCCTCATAATGCTCATTTTGTTTTTAAGAAAAAATATTTCTTATTACTGATTTTTAAAATAAAAATACACATGGAAAGTATTCATATTGAGTGCACAATTCAACAAATGGTGCTTTGATTTTATAGATAAATATTTTGCGGTATTTTCATCTCCAAAAAGGAAACTATAATACGAGCCCGACATTGAACCGGTGACAGAGCGCCCATGTGTGACGAAGAACTAATATTTATTTAAGTATATATAGATATACATTATAATTGAACAACTTCAAATTATACAGTCATCTGAAGTACAAAACCAACTGCTGTAATTCAGAAGCTAGCAAAAAAAAAACCAGTTTCAATGCGTCAACTTCTTCGAGAGTCATCGTCACTACATACAAAAAAAAGCTCCGTGCAGACATCCGGACTTATATGTAAAATTTGTCTTAAACAGTTTTTTTTTTCTTCAAACAACATATACAAATATAAGTGAGATTATGTAAAGTGTATTCTTGATCAAAATTTATTCATATTATTGAGAATGAAGCACTACTTTCAATGCGCTAGCATGATGAAGCGTAAAAAGTTAGATTTTTGATAGTTTTTGAAAGTTCTAAAAATCTTGAGTGACCTAATATTTAAATATCGAGCTCATTTTTGGACAGAGATTCTTAAAGTGACAAGCAAGCATATTTTTAAAATAGGTTTCCGAAAAAATCGTCCGTTTTTTACGCCACCATTATGGATAAAGATTCTGCAGATAAAAATGGTGGAAAAAGAAAAGTTATTTGACTTTCTTATCTTATATTAATTAGATATCCTCTAGAAATGCAGAGGTGAAAGAAACGAGCTAAAGTTTTAAAGAATTTGCGAACCAAAGCTTAAACCAGAAGACGGAAATACTTTTGCAAATGATCGACTTGTAAATTAACGAAGTAAGTAAGAGTAAGGATAAAAATAAAAAAACTGTATAAGGGTTGAAAAGTCTTGTTGGATCTTTCAGGTACTGGCGGCTTCGTAGTCATGGAGAATGATGAAGACGAGTGATTAAAAAAAGTTGTTTCTCAAGGAGTGCGAGATACGATAAAATTTCGCGATTCTACAGATTTCTATGGCTAAGATTTTCCTGATCTTGATCAGAATGATTCCTTTCTCTGAACAATTTTGCACATTCATACGGACCTTAATCTGCATTTTCACCGGCGTTTTAATGATGCTTCGGTGTTATCCTCACAGTTTAGTTTTTCTTCTTTTGGTTAGTTTTTTTCGCATACTCACACTTATCGGTACTTGTCGGTTCAGTCCTCACTTGCTGTCTGGATTACACTGCAGTCCTCTTCAATTTCCTCTTCTGTTCTCTCTTCACTTGGCGCGTATTCTTTTAATGAGAATCTTAAAATACTAACTCGAGTTTCTCTTCTTCAGGCTATCTCATTTTACCATGGCACCCATTATCCTTAATTGTTTTTTTTTATTTACGTATCTCTTTTTACTCTATACCAACATATAAATCTATGAATAAAGTTTTTTTCTTTGGATTTTTGTAGCTAATTGACTACACTTTCAATTAAAGTGAATTTTTTTATGACTGGCAGAAATAAGATATAAATTTCGGCTACATTAACACCTAAAATTTGGCAATGCATTAAATAGATAACTAGTAAAGTTTGTGTACGTCTCAAATTTTAGAATTTTTTTTGTTTTTCGAGAAGCAGCAGCTCATATTTATTGCATGAAGTAAATGGGTTCTGCCAGTCATGGAATAACATTAAGTTCCAAGTGCAGGCGTGATTTTCCCAAATAAAAAGTCGATTGACTTAGAACGTGCTTTATTAAATTCTGAAAAAAACTCTATTGAAACCAATACCAATGGTAATAATAATAATAAATCGAAAGCAAGAATTGCGGAAAATATCAGTAGAATAAAATCTGGGTTAACTACTATCGATCGATAAGTTTATTTAATCTTATCGACAATGTTTCGTGTTAGCTCATTTCTTCCAGATAAAATAAATTCGCTTGAACGCTTTACTGATGACAAAGGTGCTTTTTTTATTTTTGTTCATACAATTTTATTCCTTTTTTATCCGACTGAATTACTTGTGGCTTTGTCAGTCGCCACACGGCTCCAGGGGCACAACTGGGTTAACACGATTATATTATAGTCATGAACTATAAGCAGCATAACGTTGAGTAGGTCCTGGCGCCCATAGTGTAGATTCTACTGGTGCAGCGATAGTGTGAAAAACCATAATGCAATTTTAACTTTTTTGTTTTGTTATTATAACTTTATTCAATTAAAATTTTCCACACTGTAGTGACTACACCACACTCACTTTTCATTCACATGGTCATTTTGATAATTATAGCTTCTGCAGACACCGAGATATTAAATTACTTAGCAGATTTATGGGGACTAATATTACAAATTTGGTTACAAGTTAGAGATTAACTATGCGTTTAGCTTCGGGATATTGAGAGAAACTTAATTGCTGTGCTGTGGAATCGACATAGTTGTAAGTTAACCTTATCTTATTCCCATCAACCGATTTCAATACTAGCTATTTCCATGACAAAAAAACTCTCCTTCCATTTCACATTAATTATTTAGATTAATAGGGTAGTATATTTGAGCAAGCTCGATTTATTGTTGTTAGATTATAATAGATCGATGAACTTTGATATTGATGAGGTCATGTTGATACATTCATTCACATATTGCACGAGTGATAATGTAACCTGTGAAAGAATTTTCAGATTTGACCTCTGATATCGGTTGGTCTGGTCATGCATGGTCTGGTCATATCAGGCTCAGCATGAGAGAGAAAACTGAATTTTTATATAATATTCATATTTTAGAAACTTAATACGTAAAAATCATTTTATGCTCAATTGAAGTTAACCTGCTTGTTGGTTCCACCAAAAATCAGTGGTGGATTTTTAGAAAACTGCAAAAACAAATTTTTTTCTTTAACAATTTTGACAATTGAATGACTATACGCTATCTGTTTAAAATTTTCTACACAACTTTTAATGAAAAAGTTACGTAAAGGCATATTAGACCATTGAGGTATTCTATGTAGCGCCGTAACAAAACCTTAGACAAAATAACCGTTCGACAAAATAACCGCGGATAAAATAACCGAACGACAAAATATCCAAAACATAAGATTTTATAATTTATCTCTGAAAATAATTTTTAAATTTATATCATATTTTTGTGTATTTTTATTCAATATTAGACCAACACAAATGCAGGTAATCGTGTTGCGCCCTTTTAACATGGTTTTTGTGTGTGTTTATTCGATATTAGACCATTAAACGAAGCTTGTTATTTAGATGTGCCCTTTTTTCATGAATTTTGTGTGTGTTGATGTGAAAATATTTTCATTATCATATTTTGTCATTCGGTTATTATATTATTTGGTTATTTTATTACATGGTTATAATGTCGTTCGGTTATTTTGTCGTTCGGTTATATTGCCCGCGGTTATTTTGTCGTCCGGTTATTTTATCGGTTATTTTATCCGCGGTTATCTAGTTGCGGCACCATTTTATATCACATCAGAATATGTGAAAAGAATTTGCAAATCTAGATGTGCATACCTTAAGCGCTAAAGGCATACGTAAGTTAATCAAATTAATGTTTCAGTAAGAAACGAGGGTTCATTTAAAACCTTAATACTCATTTTAATTTCTGAAAAATTTTATGTTAAACGTTGATATACAAAAAAAGTTATATTCTCCAATTGTTACATCAATTATTATTCAAAACAATATTGAGCTGCAGTTATTGATTCACAACTTTCTATAAGGCAGGTAAAGAGATCTGAAAATAAGTTGAGTTAAAAACTTAAGTTTTTTTGAAGTAATTTTGTTTACCCCTCCAGAAAAAAACAAAGATTTTTATTTGACAGTGTACTTTTTCGACTATTTATCTACATTATGACTGTCAGGTACGATTCAAAAACGTTGTATGTCCTGATATAATTATTGGTCATTTTAAAACATATGCAAATATCTAGACTTACAAAGTTTAATATATTCTAATATGATCTGAAATAGCCAAATTTTATATTGTACTATGGATGAATATATCGGAATATATAAGAAAATATTTTTACAAGTAGCAAACATCCAACTTTATGATCAAATTTTTTTCCATAAATTATCTTGTCGCATAGTATTTATGCTGTTATATTTCTCTAAACCAGTGGATGTAGTTAAGTTTTATTTGGAATAAAACAATTGTGTATAGCTGAGAAATAAAAGCAAGTCGGGAGTTTTATATCTTTAAGTTGTTGTAGAACAAAGGTCAATGATTAAAAAAAATCAAACTAAAATATATACAGATATAAGAATATTATAGTGGTCGATTTGTCTTGAATTCACTGGGGAGACCAGGAAGAGAAGTCGAGTAGTCGCAAGAAAAGGTACATAAAATCCCAGAAAAAGGAACAAGTCTTGTGAAATATATTAAGAGATGCTATCGGAACGACGGCCCTGTTACCTGTGTGTACCATCCCAACCAAATTGGCTCTGCATCCCAGAAGCGACAAACTTCCTCGTATATTTTCTGATACATACACTAAAACGTTGATATATAGATATACTTTAATTTGGATACTTTACCGTTTAGTAACAAATAGTCACTTTCACAACAATTATTTTCAGTTATTTAAAGCTACTAACTTCTTTATTTATGTAATTAACATTATTATTCATTAGCATAGATATATATTCTTTTTCTAATTATAGATTTGATTGGTTAATAACATTAGTTGTTATTTATAAAAAATTAACAGATATTATAATGTTATGTTCTAATATCTTCAAAATTTCATACAATAAAATTGACATGTATATTTTCTACATCATGAGTTTTGCAACTAATGAAAAAATAAGACATAGAATTTGCTTATAACCGCATTCATATCGACTTTAAAAACCTTAACAGAAGATTCTCTATTTGCAAAGTGTAATGCCTTGTGCATTCGAAAGCCGTGAGGTAACGCGGTGGTGGGTCCACGGGATGTTTGATTCATCAAGCTGATAGCACGAAGAATAAGAAGGAAAATCTCAAGATCTTATCAAGTTAGCTCGCTTATTTCTCTGCGTTTGATATATCTAAGCATTCGTAGACATCGCAGACGAAAGATGATTGTAAAGTTTATTCTAATAGCCACAGCACACCTAACTGGATTATGAAAAACATTAAAGTTAGAGCTTAACAATTGAAGACATTTGTCATGGTATTATCGTAAGTACACATACCACGAGCTATTTTCGTGAAAAATTTTTCTGATATGGTCTGATATATCCATACATATGATTTTTGACGTCATGAAATACTTTTATATAACGCGATGTTAAAAATAGTCATTTTAGACCGTGTACATATCTGACCATATCAGAATATATCTAGCTTGATATGGCTTCATATGTTTTAATATGACTTATCAGGTCTGATATAGTCAATATACCTGTATATTATATTTTGTTATACTCGCTCCAAAAGTTCTACTTTTGAGCGCTGGATGGCGTCCGTAAAGGGACTCTTTTCTAGAGACTACCATACCGTCTCTTTTTCACGGCCTAGGCCGTGAAGTTTTGCCCCCTCCTTTTTTTTACGAACTTTTCTAGTACACCCAGACGAAATTAAGAGAGATTGTAAAAAAAAAGTCACATTCTAGTGTACCGATTAATGATTTTAAGTAAATTTTAAACACTTACTATTGAGGGGCTCTAATTATTTCTCTACTGGCAGTTTATTATGAAGTGGACTTAATGTTGACAAAATAACAACCACGGCATAAATAAATATTAATAGAAAGATAATTAATATGAAATTGAGTTTTTTGTCCTTATGAAACTTCATAAAATTTAAATAAATCATTGTTTGCCTCCTATCCCTCAAAAATTAAACTTATGGAGCGATAATAACAAAAAATATTGTATGTCATTCGGCCGTTTAGTGGCGATTTTGACAACGACTTTTTTTCGATATTTGCTTTAATGTTTGTGACGCGAACGTTTGAAATCGAGCGTAAACTTCCGTCCTCGGCTACGGCTCGGATGTTTAAATTACGCCCGTTTCTAACCTTCCCACCACAAACCTTAAGCTCATATCGAAATATCGTCGCTGTCAGAAAACCGCCACTAAACGGCCTTATAACATAAATATCTATCTTGTCATTAATTTCTAATTATTTCAGTAACCTAACTTTTCTTGTGAACTTTTTTCTATAGTGTATTAAATTGTCAAAAAATTGAAAGTATGAGCATTTAAGGTATGCACATTAGGATTTACTGGGAATTTTACTGGGAAAATCCAAAAGTGTATGTTCTAAAAAGACGTGTCTTATTGTGATTGTAAATATAATAAATAACAATCAACTTGATTAATTTTATTTCTTTTCATAAAGTACTCCACTGCTTCTACTAAAACTCGTGCAATACAACATTTATATAAAGGAAAATGCAATTTTTCCTGAACAAACAGCCGTTGGTCGACTGGCTAGTCATAAAAAAGTATCGCAGTTGAGATAAAAGTATAAAGATTAAAGGGCAGAGGGATTTGATTTAAATGAAAGAATGTAAAGAGAATAGGGTACCAGCATCCTCAGGCATCGGTGAGCACCTTTATCAGTAGTAGCATAGTGCAAACACAACTCCACCTGGAATTGAGAGTTACTAGTGTAACGATTGAAGTACTGTTTGAATACTGTACACTGAAGAGGAGTATCTGAAAAGTGATTCAAAAAAATAAAGAGAGACAGAGAGTGAGAAAGAAAGAGGAAGGGACAGAGAAAATAAGAGGAAGGTGTAGTAGATATTGCAATTGCGATTGGAGAGATCGTGACGCGAGAGGCGTCGAGCCTAATTACTGCACGACCTACATCCACGACCTCCACCCTAAAGTTAAGCTCTCTCTCTCTCTTTCTCTCTCCCCAACAAGAACGTATTATCCGTCTCTTTTAATTGCATTGGTGTACGCTTCTTAGTGACTAGTATCCAACTAACCATTCTCGTTTGTACCCACGATCAGATAAATCACCGTTTCTCCGCGCACCATTGGTCGCCTCTTCTGTGACATTATCCACTATCCATGAGTTTCATTTCTTTTATACAATCAGAACATCATATAGATATTGTTAGTTTATAGACCATAACTATTGCATCTTGGTAAACTCGTGAGAATCTAGAGATTCATAGCAGTTCCAAAGTTCCTTGTCAAGATTGGTGCTGATTCGTAGAAAAAATTTACTGATATGGTCTGATCTGGTCAATTTTTCATTTTTTACAGAAATGGGGAAGTTAATTGACGTTTTTCAAAAAAAAAAAAAAAAAAAAAAACCTAATTGAGCAATTAATGAAACTAACAAAAATGTCAGATAAACTTGTTAAGAGAGTTCATTACGAATGTGATGAACATGAAAAAAGTTAAATCTCTTGTATGAAGACGATTTAGCGATCATGCGCCATCTTTCGAAAGTTTTAAAAGCTAACTCTGGTAGAAATAGATATTTATGTCATAAGGCCGTTTAGTGGCGGTTTTCTGACAGCGACGATATTTCGATATGAGCTTAAGGTTTGTGGTGGGAAGGTTAGAAACGGGCGTAATTTAAACTTCCGAGCCGTAGCCGAGGACGGAATTTTATGCTCGTTTTCAAACATTCGCGTCACAAACATTAAAGCAAATATCGAAAAAAAGTCGTTGTCAAAATCGCCACTAAACGGCCGAATGACATACAATATTTTTTGTTATTATCGCTCCATAAGTTTAATTTTTGAGGGATAGGAGGCAAACAATGATTTATTTAAATTTTATGAAGTTTCATAAGGACAAAAAACTCAATTTCATATTAATTATCTTTCTATTAATATTTATTTATGCCGTGGTTGTTATTTTGTCAACATTAAGTCCACTTCATAATAAACTGCCAGTAGAGAAATAATTAGAGCCCCTCAATAGTAAGTGTTTAAAATTTACTTAAAATCATTAATCGGTACACTAGAATGTGACTTTTTTTTTACAATCTCTCTCAATTTCGTCTGGGTGTACTCGAAAAGTTCGTAAAAAAAAGGAGGGGGCAAAACTTCACGGCCTAGGCCGTGAAAAAAGACGGTATAGTAGAGTCTCTAGAAAATAGTCCTTTTACTGACGCCACCCAGCGCTCAAAAGTTGAACTTTTGGAGCGAGTATAACAAAAATAATTTACTATATCTAGAGGAAATTAAAAAATAAATTGAGTTGAAAAATTGATATTTTCGAAAGGTATTGTGTTCACCTTTTGCTGTTGATAAATGCACACCGTAAGCCATTAAAGCTACTATTTTTATTTAAAGATAGCAATTAATCAATTTTTTTTTCTTATTTTAATAAGTTTTTAACAACCATTTCATATCAATTTATGCATATCATTGTCGGATGCGATTTAATATCGCAAAACGTTAAAATCTTGATTTATAGACCACAGTTGAACAAACCAATACGCTTCGCGCTTAAGGCATGCAATATCTACAATACCTTAATGAATATAATCTAAATGGTTTACTTCTGTAATCGAAAACGTACTTAGGCAGTAATTATCGAAACAAAAATAGAGCTATCAATCTGGAAGTTTAGGTTCTACAAGCAATGAAACGTTAATTCAACACTGACACTCATTACACTCTCTGGTTTCTCTAGATAATTCAACGCTCTATTGGTGGCTCAAAGCACAGTTCAATGTACATTTGGCGTTTACACAAGTAATAGAGTTGACATAAGTACAGGATTTCTGGAAATGCATGCGGAGTCAGTGACGGAGAGTGTAATGTCATCCAGTTATTGAAGTTGCATTTGATACAATCAAAGCATGGTTCAGCTTGTCTATACCTAAGCCGTCTGAATCATATTACATATTAAATGTATCAAAGTGATCCGTATCAACGCAACATATGTGCAGATTGATAGAAGCTTTGAGTGTAAAATATTTAATACATATGCTCCAAATATATCAGCTCACATAATCTAAAGTCTATATTTGCCGAAGTAATAGAGATGCTTTTATTAGCGTTTTTATCTATTATTACCTTTGTTATATATTTGAATATAAAAACATTTATGATTTCCGATAAATATAAAAGACATTTTAAGAATACGAAATATCATACTGCTAGCGCTGATGTAATGATTGAAATTATTAATTTCAAATTTTATTAATTATTCAGAACAATAGGTATATTTTCTGATAATTTATAAGTGTCATTCTATGTCAAGTTGCAAAAAATGAAAAAATTTTTTTTCTGGAAATTCAGAAATTCATATTTTTGAAAAAAAAAATAAGAAATATCCTCCTAAAAATTTCAGGATCTCTTAAGATCAGTACAAAGTATTTACCAAAAAAAATTGAGACAAAATTTTAATGCCGATCGTCATTTTTAACGATTTTCAAAAATTCAAAATTTGACAAATTTGGCAATTTTCAAAATTTTTTTCCAAATCATTTTTTGTTCAGTAGCTCTAAGTGTCCCCTTTCCAACAAACAAAAGGCCATTACTGTATCTATAATAGCGTTCGAGATATTAAAAAAACAAAATTGAAAAACTGGAAAAATTGCGAAATTTCGTAGTTGCATATTTTTTGAAAAAAATTGTTTTATTTTTTTTCTTTCAGCAGAACTTCGTTAGATGATAAAAAAATTTTTTTGACCAAAATTTGTCCAAATCAGAAGGGGTCGATTCCAACTATTTGTCGATTTGACATGGAACGACTCATGTTTGCTAATTTTTGATAAATGCCTTGTTATTTTTATGGATTAGTCAAGTAACTAAAATTTCAAGTAAATATTAAATTGCAAACACGTCTAGTAATAGCATTTTAGATGCCAATCGAAGAGCAAAGTAAGTTGAAGGCATGATTACATTATGAACAACGACGCATACCACCAGTTTATATATTTATATTCCTTGGTATAAAATGGTCAATTTTCAGTTTAATTAATGACAATTCAACGCGACAGATTGAAGTTGATATGTTTTATGCATCTTTTCCTTAAATCATTACTAATCTACCAAAAATAAACTGAACTTGCTAGTAATGTCTGGATGTTATGTAGTGGATTTTGACAATCTTCATGACGAGATAAACACAATAACTTCTGAAAATATAAATTTTTCTACTCAATTGATTTTTTAATTTCTTCATACTACTCACAGGAAGTTGCGAACTGGAAATTGTAGCTCAATTTTATTTTGCTAAATTATGATTAATTTTTTTTGCTGATATTTGACGAAATTTTTTGTCGTTGGAGAAGTCATATTTAAAAATTTTTTTTAAATACAACTTGAAGACCGATGATACTATATTCAATTCTTTCACTGCTGATCGCAAGTAATACAGGTTTTTTTAACTTCCCGCTAAGAAAATCGAAGATTTTTAAGAAATCGGGAAATTATTGTTTTCACCCTGTTTTGCGAGAATCGAGTTTTCATCAGATCGCGACGGTTTCAAGTCACAGAAATCTTCGATGATGACCCCCGCGATGGTGTCACTGTGCATGTATGAACGCGCGCGCGCGCGCGCGCGCGCGTGTGTGTGTGTGTGTGTGTGTGTAAACCGCTTATAACTTTTGAACAGCTAGACCGATTTCATCGAAGTTGACGCTATTCGTAAGGGCTTAGCTGAACTAAGATTTTGAATTCATTTTGGACTGATTCAGACCCGTAGATTTTGAGAAATCTCAAAAAAACGATGAAAATAATTTTTTTCAAATGTGGTTTTTTTTGGATAACTTTTAAACGACTTTACTGATCGATTCCAAAAACAGATCAACTTTTAACATCAAAAAACCACGTTGATTGCTACCAAACCGGTCAAAATCGGTTGATTTGTTCGAGAGATATTGTGAACGAAAGAAAACTGATGTGTTTTTTCGGAATTACTCCGAAATTTTCAGTTTTATCAATTCAAACTTGAAGATTCTTTGTGAGGCTGAAAACACTGCGTCAAATACCGCCAACTGCGTGAAAATCTGTTGATTTATTCAAAAGTTATTGCGATATGAAAATTCAAAAAATAGTGTTCTATGAAACTTCCATCAGACTTTTGAGCTCGGAGAGTTGTATTTTTTAGCTTAAAGGGCTTAAAAACATCATTAGTGCAATTTTAAGCGCCTAGATATGGAATTAGTTGGAAGTTGCAGGAATGGCCTTCAGGGTCAACCGTTTCCCTAATTTTTTTTTCTTTTTTTATGATTTACGCTTTGGAACGAACGAGGACGTTGAATTCGTATGACAAAAACACTATACGTGACAAATTTAAGAGAGCTTAAAAATTAAATTGTACTTAAAATTAATCTCTTGTAATTTATTCGTAATTAACTTCTGATTAAAATTATTTTTCAAATTTATTCTTGTAGCGTACAGTAAATAATTAATTTTTTTCTGTCAACATGTGATATAAAATAATTAGAAACTTGAAAATAATATCAAATGTTATTAGTGTAAACTTATTGTATATTTAAACGATATTTTGATTAGTTTATGTATGACACGAGCGCTTAAGGGATGTACATTTTGATTTAACAAATTTCCTTCAATTTATTTATGAATAAATTTATTGTTAATTATGCTAGAGATAATCATTAACGAGTTATCTAAATGGTTATATAATTTTTGACCAATTTTCGGGGAGCGAAAATAGTTAATACATGTTTCTACGTCAGAAAGTTAACGTTATATTATAATACAGCCGTGAAGCTCTACTAGCATTAATGTGCACTATGGTTAACTTCTTGTGGTAGAAATTAAAAATTTTCATCAAAAAAGCAGATTAATTTTCGCCCCATATCCTTAACACGATGTTGAAGTATTGGCATATCCAGAAGCGAGTTAAAGTATAATTCTCAATTTTTTCCAATTTAATCTCGAATGAAAAACTTTAGTTAATCGAATCCAAATGAAATTTTTGAACTTTTAAAATAAAATAAAGCTTATCATGCAATAAATAAAGTTCTGGTCTCTTCTTTGAAAACTGATAACATATTTTAGAAAGATGTATATGTAACGGAAGCATCAAGGCGTACTAGTACCTGAGCACTAATTGCCGGCAATTACCGGTACCTAATCAATTACGGTAACGCAATCTGCTCGTATGCTATCGGTCGAGCGGTCACGGTAATTGCTGTAACCCAATTATCCAAAATACATTTAGATCCGTCGAAAATCTTAACTGTTATGGTAACGTGTATTTTTCTTCAGAATAAACAAATACGTTGTTTATGTTATTATTGTACTTTTACCAAAATAGACTCACTTAGGTCAAAGCTTTAATATATTGATGTACTTATCACATCATATACATTCACTCGATTCTATTTGGCTTCCAGAATTGACCGACAGACAGTGGGATTCGAATTTAAGAACCGAAAAGTGTCTTTGATGTGCAGCTAACTTGATCCATCAAGCAATCTTGTGACAAAGCATCTGTACATCGAGGGTGAGAGTTAAGCTTCAACCCTCAGTCTGTAGTATACATTGAATATAGTCGGAAATATAAAATATAATAAAAAAAAAAAAAAAAAAAAGAGATAAGCAAGCACCCTTAGCCCCTTAGTGGCACGTTGATCGGTCAAGATGTTTTTTGAAGAGCTTACGTCCAAAGGGATCTTGTATTATTTGGTTTACTTTTCCTCTCTTGAGATTTTTGTATTTATCTTTCATAGCATGCCTACTGGATTACTTATTTTTAGATTCTTCAAAATATTTTATACTTTAAAATCAATTTCATCAATTTGCTTCGATATATTAAATTAAATTATATAAAAAATTTTCATCATACAAAAATAATTATTAAACAAATTAAAAGTATTCTTAAGATAATGAATTGGAATTTTTTTCTAAACTAACCATTTTAAACAATTCAAAGCATTGATTTCTCAAAAATTCATGCATTATCCTTCGATTAGTTACATTTCTTAATTTTTTAAACATAGGTTGAATGCAGCTGAGACTGTACGTAATTATACAGACTATAGTGTGTCTCGACTGTAGTATTGAAAATTTTCAAAAATCGGGAAGTTATTGTTTTTACCCCGTTTTCCGAAAATCGAGTTTTAGTCAGATCTTGACGTTTTGAGGTCCTAGGAAGCTTCCCTGACTATTCCCGCGATGGTATCTGTATGTCTGTATGCATGTATGTATGTACGTACGAATGTGAGTGTATGTGTGTATGTACGTAAACCTCTCATAACTTTTGAACGGTTTGGCCGATTTGATCGCGGTTGGTGTCATTTGAAAGGGCTTGACCAAACTTAGATTTTGAATACAATTTGGACCGATTCCGACAAGTAGATTTTGAAGAATCTTAAAAAAACTACGAAAAAAATTTTTTTCAAATTAAGTTTTTTGTGGAATAACTTTTAAACGGCTCGATCGATCAATTCCAAAAACTAATCAGCTCTTAACATCAAAAAAACCACGTCGATCACCACCAAGCCGGTCAAAATCGGTTGATTCGTTCGTGAGATCGTTGACGACAGAAATCGAATAAAAGCGTTTTTTTCGAACCACACCAAAACTTCCAGTCTTATCAATTTGTGTTTAAAGATGTATGATAGGATTTGAAAAACTGCGTCGAATGCCGCCAACTGCGTAAAAATCGATTCTTTCATTCAAAAGTTATTGTGGTTTGAAAATTCAAAAAATAGTGTTTTATTAAACTTCTATCAGACTTTTGAGCTCGGAGAGCTCAAAACTACATGAAAATTATATTTTTGAGCTCTTCGAGTTCAAAAACGTAATAAGCGCAATTTTGAGCGCTTAATTACGAAAGTAGCGGGAAGTAGCAGGGATGGCCTTCAGGGTCAACCGTTTTCCTAATTTTTTTTCATGCTTCGTTTTAATATAAAGACCTAACTGAGCTTCATTTTAATAATTTAACTTAAAACAAGAAAATTGTATCAAAACTAAAAATAGTTTAGAGGTTTTCAATGAAAAATGATTGTTTATGAACTTTTGAAATGAAACTTAACAGTGCTTAAAGCATGAATATTTGGATTTTACAAACTTCTGACACTAATATGAGTTATATTAGATCACTTCTACTACTAAATTTAAAACCATTAATTTAACTGCAAACACATTCACTGTCCGTACCAAACACTGCGCATTATCTGTCTAAAACTTTAGGATTCAGCTTTCGGTAATGATTAATTACAAAAATAGAAGAAACGTACTTAGATAAATTAAATGGTTGAATAACAAAGGCATTGAATGAGAAGTTCTTAAAGCATGCATCTTTATAATGATCAAACAATTCTAACGCGGAAAACTAAACTTCTTTTATCTTCGATTACTTGCTAGATATTTTATTCCAAAATTTTATGTCTTCGACGTCAGCATATATATTATTCGTTCGATGCAGCATTCGTAAATTTTTACTATACAGTTTCACCTGAGACATTTCTAAACGAAATAGGGTAAATATATACTTTCGAGTATGTACGTACGTGTTGTATAGCCCGAGACGCTTTTCACATCGTTATCGAGAATAAAATAAATAGCTACAGAGTTTAAATGCAATTGAGATTAAATTCCTCCGATAAAATACTGTTTTATATTAAATGCAGACTACTATGTATACACAGCTATTATATATCAACGTATTTATGACTAAAATCGATTGTAGATTTCGTTATAACTTATAAAATACTCTACTTGTACTTGAGCTTATAAAGAATTGGTATTACAACACTCACAAAAGTTAATGTGGAAAGTCGTTACGCGACTGAATAATTGGTAGGACGAAACGATTTACGAGCAAACCGCACCCTCTTATTATTTTCTACCCAGCGACATTGACAACGACACAGCTTCAACAACGTAAGCCTTCAACAACAGAGATCCAGCCGTAATGATTTCCGTTTTAAATTCCACAAAAAATTTCTATCTTTCGGACCTCTCTGCGGATTCAAATCATCGCTAATCATTTTCTTCTCTCTCTGTGATTAAACGAACCATTACTTATTACTCATGGAACTTTTAAACTTCTGTTACTCAACTATACGCTTAGTTAATTTCTTTCAATTACATTCACGGATATAATATGAATTTCATGGACGACAGTTGACAAAAATTGAATAGACATTGCGCTACTCGATGGTTATTTGCTAATTAAAAAACTAGAAGGTAATTACTAGAAAATAACTCGAGCTATTACTATCTACCCAATTACTAAACATTCGAAAGTACTGACCCACTTTTTATGGTAAAAAATGGTACAGCTCTGTTTGGACTCACGGGGTTGGAGCTACTGATTCATCCACATCGCTTTTACTCGACTGGGGTACAAAATTAAAATTAAAAAAACAAAAGTGTATTCAAGGAAAAACGTTAAATACGAGAAAAATGTCGAGAACTGGTTTAAAGTAGTACAATAGTCAGAAATAAAAAGTTTTATGATATGCGAACAGTTGAATATAGAAGCTCCACGAATAAAAGCAAAACTTGGTTTATTGTTACCGGGTTTTTGTTATTATAACTATTATTTTTTTAAGAGCAACAACCCGAACTCGAAAAATTTGAGTTGTCGTATTTGTTCACTTTGATGATAAGAATTATTTTTTTGGATTTCTATCGACAACAAGAGAGTTAGATTTTTGTCTAACTGTCGTTAGACAAAGTGGTAGCTCAAATGGTAGAGTAGCCGACATGTCTTCAGAAGGTTCTGGGTTCGAATCCCAGTCCGAGCTATCTGAATTTTTTCTCGTATATTCTATAAAATTACATTAAGAAGATCCTTCCCACATTCCTTTCTCAATCCTTCCTTACCAAGTATCCTGTTACATGAATGTGGAGCGCTTCACGTAATAATAACCGTAACCCCTATTTTCCCGCTACACAGCATTATTTAATTTGTAAAAATACTACAACCCAGACATAGTGTGATTTAAAAATTTTCGTCCGCCCAATGTTTTGTTTTTTCATAGACAAGCATTTTATTAGTGCTTGTGTTCTAGTGAACTAAGATAGTCTTTCTGTAACGAGCGCAATATTTTTAGCATGAACTTTGAACCAATTTATATGATCCGTGCTAAAAACATCATTTTCGTCCTAGGTGGACGTATGAGAGTTTTTACGTGCAGACGACGCTACTATCTACTGGGCTGTATAGAACTTTATACAGTCGAGGACAATGTCACGCAAGAGTCACCAATCTCTATACAGCCGAATAGCTTACGTTTCAACTGTCATTCTAAATTAAAAAGCGCACCTTTGACCAACTTCAAGACTTACATTCTTTCTTATTTAGAGGATTAGAGAATTATGGCGTCGTACACTATTTATTTATAAATTGAGTATCCCCTACACGTAAAAACCCGCATACATCCGCCATAGGACGAAAAATTGTTTAAGCACCATGGGCAAGCCTCGCGCAAATACGGTCGAGATAATAATTATTTGCAGCAGGGATATAAAGCCTTGGCCCTATCGGGCTTCAGCCTTATATTATCCTTGCTGAAAATATTTATCACCTCGACTGTATTTGCGCGTGGCTCGCCCAAGGTACATAAATAACTAACTTGCTATACTACACGGAAAAACGAAAAATAAAAAAATTACAGTATATAATATAACGTGGCGCTTCGTGATCAAAACTGGAAAAATTGGAGTTTCAGATTGTAAGTATTACAAATTTTACAAGAATTGCATTGTAAAATGTAATATTTACATTGAAAGCTTCGAAAATTAATATTCAAAGTTTGAATTAGAAAAATGTTATTTCGAACTGTAATTTTATCGAGTTTTGAATACGACGGGACACTTATTACTATTTATAATGTAATTTTTCAAGTTTTCTTTTTTCCATGTACGTAAGAAATATTTTAGTGCTCTAGCTATGCAATAGACTATTGCGCAGACGCAACCAGGGTTAGGTTAAAATGCTCTGATTTGGACGTTTTATATTGTTCCCGGAGACGAATATGAAATTTTTCGAAATTTTATACAAAGACTCTCTTCTTATTGATTTTAGAAATTGGAAATCAAGATCTAGTTAATCCTTAAATATATAATGTATAAATATATGATCTCTCATGTATGAAAGTAAGATGAAGTTTTTTAAGTAAAATTGAAGCTCTGTGCATACGCTGTTAAACAAATAACTTAAACTCGATAGAAAATTGATTAATTTAATAAATTTTTAACTGTTAATGTTACAACTACGAAAAGATTCAGTTAAGTTAAGAAAATTTTTTACAGTTATAATCATCAAAACTTAAATATCAGTTTTTTATCTTCGAAAATTGCGAACTTTTGAAAATCCATTGGGATTATCATACAAGATTAATCTAAAAAGTTCATAGTCAATTATAATTCAGTACGGAGCCTATCTATTAACTTAACTTTCTCATTCATACCTTTTTTCGGTGATTCACAAGCACTATCTGCAAAAAAGCAACGCTTAAATCCACCGAAAACACAGAAGAGACGATGAGCTTCACTCGAAACTCTTAGACTTTCTATAAAGACTTCGGGGGGCTGTAAACACTTCAGATAGTGAACTACATAACAACGTGTCTCTCGTGCGTTTCAACGACCCATTGTTCTGCTCAGTCGCTTGGGTGACCTTCTCTCCAACGACAGTCTTAGTCTCTGAGATCTTTCAGATTGAATTAAATAGGAAAAAGAGCAGTAAAACTGCCTCTTTCGACTGCGTAATCGAAGGGACAAAAAATTTGAAACCATAAACTTTATTCAACGATTGCACTATTGGTTGCTTGCTGGGATCTTTAGACGGGAACAATTTGGTAATTTCATTGTGGAACAGTAAAATACTGGTGAGTATTGTTTATTGAAGGTATGAGTGAGTTATTGGAACACACGTGGGCTATTGGATCGAAAACATCTCCGGATTTATCGTGGATACTTGGAATGAATAAGAATTTATCAATTATTTACGCGAATAGATCTACGAAAACTGTAGTTATAGGATTTTGATAGTAAAAATCGGTTTTCGGTGCGAGTTGCCGCAGAGTATGATGTTCAATAGTGGATTCAACATGCGTCCGTGCACTTTGTCTGTGTGTATAAAAGATGTATAGGCGGTTATATATAAACCTTCTATTCTGCCCGGATGTTGATGGGTATTTGGCTTTTCCCCGTTTCAGTAAGCAACAGATATAAAAGGAAATTGAAAATTGAAAAATGCAATTGGTAGTGCAGTGAGCTGATAGAAATAGGCCATAGATAATTTTTAAGTATTTATTCTATTATTACAGTGAGTACTTTATACTTGATACAGCGAATAAAAGCTTATCTTTTTGGAACTCAGGTTTTTAATAGAGGATGTATTACTATATACAGTTTATATAGTATATTTATAGATATAGTATAGATATAGATATAGATATAGATATAGATATACTATCACTATATCATTGATATACCTGTAATGTCCATTAGTATGATTAAAAAAGTTTGTTAAATCTGAATGTGCATCCCTCAAGCCGCTCGTGTCATAAGTAAATTGATCAAACTAGTTTAAATATACAAGTTTTTAATAATGAATTTAACAATATTTTCAATTTCTTAATAATTTTCATTTTAACGTAGACAGAATAAAAAATAATCTGCTGTACATTACACAATTGAATTTTAAAAACAATTTTGATGAAAAGGTTAATTACAAATAAATTAATCAATTAATTACACATAATGAATTTTAATTACAATTCAATTTTTTACGAATAACATTTTTTCTATACAAATTGAATATACTATTTTGTTATGATGTGCAAATCATTAAAAAATAACCAATTAAAGATTATTACTATATCAGCTGTTTTTAAGTTGTACTAGAATTCAAATTTGCGCGCGCCTTGACTATAGAGTTTGCATATATTTTCATGCTTATGATATATTCAACCAATCACATCACGAATAAATTGGTTTCACATACATTTCATCTCTATTTTAATATTAAGATTTAGAAATAAATTTTCGCATATTGCCGCTTATGGTAGCTGGTCCCAGTAAGCAAAAATTCAAGAAATCTCCCAAACTCCGTATATAAGTATTTAAATACATAATACACACGCGGTTAAAATTTAGAGACAATTTACCACGTCTAACCAAAGATAATAGCAATTGAAAATGATATTTTCAAACAGGCGATATGGGAAAAGAGAGAGAAAACCGCGAAGTTTTATTATTTTTGTATTGAAGAAATTTTAAGAATTTTACAAAAAATTAATATTACTTAGAATGATACATGTATTATTACCCTAAAAAATTCTGGAATTCCCTACCACATAGTTTTTGATAAATCATTGATAAACTAGTAAAGTAAACAAATAAAGTCATGTGTGGAAGTGAGTGAGCAATAGCCCGTAAGAGAGGCGACACCAGCGAATGAAAAAGACAGTAGTAGCATAAACTATAAGTTGAAAAAGAACTACCTTAAAGGACAGAAAATTTTTCCAATTTCCAACTCATAAAAATTGATTACACATTAACAAAACAATGATAGGCTACAATTATCATTTTACAACTTCCTATAAGTAAGAGGGGAAGGTTAAAAAATTATGTTTTTTTACCAGTGTAATTTTTGTAATATTCAAATGCACATTGTAACTGTCAAATACAATTTGATGTGACTTGAGTTGGAGAACTCGATTTTATAAGCAAATCGTGTGTAGCGATACATTACGACTACATATTTTTTTGTGCAGTTTATAGAAAAATCCTTAATATATTGTACCCAAATTGTACACAGAAAAAAAAAAATTTACTTGAATCAAGTAAAGAATTTTGAAAAATTTCATCTTCTTGATTTGAGTAGAAAAATTCTTAAACTAAGAAATTTTTCTTGGTTTAAGAAATTTACTTAGTTCAAGAATTTTTTGTCTTGATTCAAATTAATTTTTTTTTTTCAGTGTACACAAGCTTTTTTTAACGAAACGATGGAAAATGTTTCACTGTGTAGACATTACTGCCTAAGAGGTAGAAATTGTAATTACAGTACTCGTCGAAACATAATATTTATGATTATTAACCAAGGATAATCAAATTTTTAGAGCTATAGCATTGACAACTCTATCATTTGTAACAAAATCAATGTTTTAAGAATTTAAATCCACTCTTATGTAATTTAGATGAAAAATATCAAAATATATCATCTAAGCGAACTATTCGTAACGTGATTGGTCAAATATATCATAAGCATGAAAATACATACAATTCTATACTAACATTCATACGCGCGCTTGTGCGCACAATGTATACTAGTAACTTTTATTTTACAAACTTTTCAATTGATAGACTTGAAAGTATCAAAACTTTTTAATAATTATTTATCTTCATTGAAGTAAGCTTATCATAATATTTATACTATACTATTAATTTAAAACATGATTTCGTTTGACAAAATTGACATTTTTTTCGCGCTTGAGGTTTGCAATACCGATTTATTATTTTTTTCGTCCCTAATGTACCCCACTATAAATCAAAGTATAAATTTAATCAAATTTCTAGGCTGCTCTTGCTTCAGTGACATGTATCGAAATAAATTTTTTGCATGAGGAGTTGAGGGAGTGCGAGAAAATGATGGATACATAGGAGTCAATTAAAACACGAACCAGATGAAACTGTTCTGACGAGTGAACTTGTATAGATGTGACAGTGGTCGGAGGGTAAAATGTTATTTGAAAGTTCGATGCATCGAGTAGAGTGACAATTTGCTCAACGCGAGCGAAAAAGATACAGTGACAATATCAACAGCATACGCTGAGAGTTGGAGAGGACAGAACAGGAGAAAGAACGGCCAAATGATTCTCTGAATCCACTCATACTGTCCTGCTTAATTTTTTCACTTTGTTGACGAGTCGCAATTGAGAGCAGTAGTGCTGCAATTTTTTTTTCTCTATTTTCATTTTATTTTAAATTTATAGTCCCACATCTGCTCACAAATTTACGGATCGATATCTCAGTTGATTCATCGATCCAATGAATTCTTTTCAGCTCTGTCGAGTAATCCAAATAATTGCTGTTTTAAGTTGTCGGTTAACGAACGAAAAATTTGATAAATTTATTCGACGTTTGAGATCTTTACTTTTGAATAAAATTAAAAAGTTTAGTGGTCTGAATCTGTGTACCTTAAACGCTCTTGATATGCAAGAACCGTTCAAATTAATTTTATATTATATTTAGTTTCTTAACAATTACGCATTCATTGTCAATTGAAGAACAAGTATCTATTGTATTCAACGGAAAGAAATTAATAAAACAATGTTATTTATAATCTAATCTAATGAAAATCTAATCTAACTTAATGTATAATCTAATTGTGAAGTTCATTTAAATTTTTCCGTGACTTGTATTTACTTTCATGTGAATTAAACACCCTCTTACGTGTTGATAGGTAAATTAAAAAAAGAAAATCGTGAAATTTTACACTTTACTGCGACCGACAAACTGGTTTTACATCAAAGTATGATATCAGCTTTTATTTAACTAGAATTTTTAACGGCGCGCATTCGCGCGCCCCCTATCGGAATTCTCAAATGAATTTATCCTGTTCGATTTATATCGATATATTAATATGTTCACGTACCAGGAGATTGACCAATAGTAACTGAGAAGGGTTTATATTCTACCAATAAGGAAACAGGTCTCATTTTTTCGACTATTGACTAACTTCAAACTGTCATGTATTTTTAATGTAGGGATTGATGTTCTTAAAAAAATTAACATGATGTATCTATACAAAAGATAGAATCTTGGTGTTACTACCAGACGAAATAAATTAATTCTAATTCAACTAAATACTACTTAACTGCGATTTTTAATACATTTTGTCCCATGAGTAAGATGATGGAATTAAAAAAATTAATTTCCCGGGAAGAAATCATTTTGCCTGATAAAGTATTAAATCTATAATAATACGGAAAAAAGAAAACTTGAAAAATTACATTATAAATAGTAATAAGTATCCCGTCGTATTCAAAACTATAAAAATTACAGTTCGAAATAACATTTTTGTAATTCAAGCTTCGAATGTTAATTTTCGAAGCTTTTAATTCAAATTTACATTTTACAATGTAATTCTTATAAAATCTGTAATACTTAAATCTGAAACTGTAATTTTTCCAGTTTTCATCAAGAAGCGCCACGTTACATTATATACTGTAATTTTTCTATTTTTCTTTTTTCCGTGTATGACTAAATATTTAATTAGAAATTATTGAATATTGTTACATGCAATCATATCTGGTTATATATAACTTATATACACTGAAAAAAAAATTTAAGTCCTATCGCAATACGTTTAAGCGTATAGTTTATACTAGATGGCGCATTTAATATGGATATAAGTTATTTGCTTAAACGTATTGTGGTAGGAATTATACTTTTTTTTCAGTGTATGATTATATATAATTAGACCTGGCCAAATTTCGGATCTAATTACATATAAAGTATTATATATAATTATATATGATCAGGCAAAGTCATTTTTTCTCTGATTCATCGTAAAAATGGCAAAATAATGGATTCTTCAAGAATTATAGTGTTTGTACAGTAATGCAGACTTGAAAAAACGGTACGATAAGCTACTATTATAAATTAGTTTTTTGTTCAAAAAGTTCTATGTTAATTGATTCAAAAGTGTAGCTTTCTTCTAAAGTACTCGTTTCGCTTCCTTACAATATATAATTTATCTTTTCATATATATATTTTATGACTTTCAGATACGATTTAACGGAATGAAATAAGAAACTCTAGTATTAAGCGATAATATTGCACATCTTTTGGACGTTATCGCTTTATGTATGCAAAATTAAACATTTTTTTACAAGTTGACAAGTTACATAAGATTGCATCCAACAAACGTACACGACAAAAGAACAATATAACTCGCGATAAATGGTAAAGTGCAAAGTTATGCCTCCACACTTTTGTAACTTGATAATTACATCTCAACTGAGTAGCTTGTCAAAATTGTAATTAACACTGAATTTAGATGGGATGTTAGTTGGTCCCAACTACGCAACGAATAATAATTACTCGTATACGTGCACATGCATCCATCATAATAACATAATAAAATGAAAATATAAAAAATTAACAAAACAAAACAAAAATAATCAAGTGAGTTGCACAGTTGCAGTGGATCTGTGGTTTCCAGACTGACACGCAGGTAGTTAAATCCTGACGCTTTATTTCAGGTTCCAGCTCCGCTGTGTGTGGTTACGGCCATTAAGAATTTTAATTAGTGGAATTAGGCGTGGCATTATGGACCTTAAATTTGTGTTAAATACGAGTAAAAAGAGTACTGCTATCCACGGATGTCCCCAGTGTGACACTAATTGTGTTTACGGCCGTTGTCTTGGGTTACTTTTGTCTTTTTCATATTCATGCGATTTTATATAACTATATCCATGTTGCATAAATATAAAGTAGTCAAAATGGTGGATAGGAATCGAATCTCATAAAGCGTCTATCGATGTTCGTAACCGTTTCAAGAGCCGTAAAAAAAAAATGAGACCATACACTTACATCAGTCTATAAAGAGACATAGACGTAATATTCGATTTAAGTTTATTCTCACTATGAGTCGTTTGACTATCGACATCGTCTGGGAACAAAGATATCGTACATCTATCGTGAAAATGTCCTCCAAGATATTCAAATTTATTCATTCAACGGTTGAACCAAGAGTGGCAGATATTCAACCGACAACGAAAGAGCACTTTTTATTGTTTTTTTATTTTATTTCAATGAAATGTATCCTATGATGTGATAGTTGACTAGACTATAGAGTATGAAGTAGTAAAAAGAACTTGTACATAACCTATAAGTATATTTTCCGATATTGCTTGATACATCTATATTTGGCTTGATATATCCGTATGCGAGACTATTTAAAAATTTGATAAACTCATGTACAACCCGATATGGCTAATTCACATATTGGGACTATATATATCCTCATATGTTTGTATTAAACCTGATATGAAAATAACTATTGAAAGTTAAAAAGTACACACTTCATACGCTCATTTCATTCTTGAGATAAAAATAAGCTGTACTGACTTCTAAAATAAAAACGTATCTATTAGGGTGTGTATTTAATTTTCAGAGAATTTTTTACAGTAGCTTTGTTGCGATACTTCCGGCCAAATTTTGAAATTTGGCTGGAAATGCCCAAACAAAGCTCCTGTTAAAAAATTCTCTGAAAATCAAATAAATCCTTTTACGCTCAAAATATGACTGGAAATTACCAACCCAACTCCTCTCAAAAGCGGAACTCAAAATTCCAATTTTAAGAGGTCCATCACGGAAGTTACATTTTGACACACCCCAATATTGACATTCAGACGTCCATGTAAAATTTTTTTCAAACAGTTTTCTTTAAGGTAGCAACATAACACGATTTTAAAAAAAATGTAAGATAGATTATTAAAAGTGTTTTTATTTTTTTTTCTGCTTATATGAGAAATATAGTTGCGATAGAAGCAGTTGAAGACTACAAAATTGCGTGACCTTGATATTTTGATAGTAGAACTACTTCAAACGTATCCACGATATGAAATGTGCAATTTTCTATACCAGGCTTAATATGACTTAATTTGTCCTGACATGACAATATCCTTATATCAGATTTGAAGCGGTCACATATGGCGATATCAGAAAATTTTTTTCTGGGTATAAAACAAGACAAGGATAATAATACTAGTCCATGATAACGACCCACAGCTGCTTCTGTAGAATAAAACTTAAGTAAAGAAAAAAATAGAGTGCCACTCGTCCGTTAGGTTGTAAAGTTAATTCACCCGCACATTCAATGATTTTAGCAGAAAATAAACTGCCGAGTGTTATTAGTAGTGAACTTCAGGATCAAGTCCAAAAGCAGTGTTGGGAGACTTACAAGAAATTAGTATTTTAGAATTGAGAACTCAAGTGCCCAGTAAGTTTTCAGTGGTACGTGAAAACTTAGCTCTAAGTACTTGACTGTTATATACACTGCTCAACGGTACTCTACCAACTAAATCTACTTGGGACTCAGCTCTTACATATGTCGGAACCACCAACTCTACCTTGGTCAATTCACGCTCTAGCGACAACAATACAGAAAGTACTGATAGTCCAGTGAGCAAACAACCTCTGGATTACTCGGATAATTAGATTAAACAACTAGGCCACACCGAACATTGCCAGCACACTACTGTCACGGGTTTTAGCTCACTTGGTTTCAAATAAATGCCACAAACACTCTATTCTATTTCATATTTTTTTTCTCATTTAATTCCTGCTAGAACTTGAGAGGGAGACTAACAATTATTTAACTACTAAGCAAAAGTACGTTACTAAGCAAAGTTAATGAGATATGATATGTCAAGTTAGTACATTGAAAAAAAAGTTTAAGTCCTACCGCAATACGTTTAAGTGTATAGCTTGTACCCATGTTAAACTATAGAGTCAAGCTATATACTTAAACTTTTTTTTCAGTGTAGAATTGAAATCGACATTAATTGAAGCGTGTTATGTCGCACCAAGTGTACTGAAAATTGCAGCTGATTATTGCTTCACTTGATTGAAATTAATTTATTTCGGATATCAGTTATATCCAAATTCTATCTTTTGATCAGTCATATATAAACTTTTTTTATAATACAGACTATATATAATAAGTGGGTCATTCCATGTAAAATCGACCAATAGTTGGACTCGACCCCTTTCGATTTGGACAAATTTTGGTCAGAAGTTTTCTTTTATCCTATAACGAAGTTCTGCCAAAGGAAAAAAATTAAAAAAATTTTTTTCAAAAGTTATTCGAAATCTTACACATGGAATGTAAAGTAAACTTACACTTGAAATGCCCTATTAAATAAATTGATAACCAATAATAAACAAATATCATTAATGTTTTTTTTCTCATCATTATGCCACAAAATGATATTTCAACTGTTCAAAATATCAAAATCACGCGATTTGCCAAACTAAATTAAAATAAAAAAAAAAAAAAATTTTAAGAAAAAGATTTTTTTTTAACAAATTTGAAAAATTCATATTTAAAAAAAAAAAAAAACAAAAAACACAAAAAAATTTGAGCCAAAAATTTATTGTTGACGGTCAATTTTGACAATTTTAAAATATTCAAAATTTCACAAAGTGGAGATTTTTCAAAATTTTTTTTTAATAGCTCCATGTGTCCCCTTTGAAACTTATCCTAAACGATTTTTTGAATTGCAATAGTTTTCGAGATTTTTAAAACATAAGTTCAAAAAATATGAAAAATAGTGTAATTTTGGATTTTGCATAACTTTTGAAAAAAAATTTTTAATTTTTTTCCTTTGGGAGAACTTCGTTATAGGATAGAAGAAAACTTCTCACCAACATTTGTCCAAATCGAAAAGGGTCGAGTCCAACTATTGGTCGATTTAACGTGGAATGACCCAAGTAACACTATATATTTTGTTGTATAACCAGATGGTCGGCATGGTTAGTGAAAAGTCTTTAATTGGTTCCTTTTAACACGGAAGTTCATCTTTCAGAGCATGAAAGGGCGTTCAATTCGCATAAAAGTCGATAAAATTCACGGAAAAATTGAAAAACTTCAAAGTTAAATGTATAAAATAATTATTGCTTGTTCTTAAATTGTATTATGAATTTACTTTTTGCCGTTTGTAGTAGAAATTTTTTTTTTTCGATGAACGTTTAGTCTAAAATTTTTTGGAATTTGAAAATATTACGGTTTCTTATAAAAATTATTATAGAAATTATCTTTCAGTTTGAACAATTCACGTACAAAAAAAGCGCTTAAGGCACACACATTATTATTGACCAATTATTTTTACAAAAATTATTAAGAACAATAAAACGATACTTTTTATTCAAGATAGTGTATTATCTAGATCTTTAAATGAAAATGAGGAGACAATAGGTTTCTTACTCGTCAAACAACCATCGATAAACTCATCTCAAATTATGCTAATCGTTTCACTTACGGTAATAGTCAGCATGCATATTAAGTGTTACTGAAAGTGCATCGTTGTTTTCAATGTCTACTCACCTGTAACAGAAAAGAATACAAAATTAATAAAATAACTTGAAATAAAAATTCAGTTAGTATGAAACGCTTTAGACATTGAAACTTAAATAAATGCTCTCTATATTTTCAACTCATCAATGTCGATTGTCATGGCATGGGGTTATTGCGACGGTATTGTGCTTGTCAAGCGAGGTGATTCAACTATAAAATGTCATTGCGTAATCGCGCGCAAAGTACGTCCTCACGAATTACCGCGTTTGAATGAGTTAGGTAGGATTTTCACGTCGTCAAATAATGTGATATAGTGTGGACAAGCGCCTGCATGACAGACATGTGCGACGATGTTGCGATTTAATTTTAATAGACACTAATATATATTATCTGCAAATATGATGCTGACATGATTACACGATGTTCTCTTCTCTTATTAATTTAATGTATGCTCACGATAAGAGTATAAAGTTTCCGTTTTTATTACTAGTTGAATTTGGTGTCTTGCATATTATTGCCATTGTCATAACTGACTAGGCAGGAATTGCATATAGGTACCGTGTGCTACGTAGATAAGTTGTGGAAGTTGCTGCAGCAATAAACCGTTTCGGGCTTCGACGATTTGCGTAGGAGTTCCAAGGCGATGCAAGTCGTTAGATAATTCTTGGAGTTGAGATGGATATTATATTATGGTTGATGGTGCATGTGTATATTTAAAAAATAAAAGAAAAGACGTTCAGTCATGATCTCTGTAGTATATAAATGAGAATTTGAAGAACATCTACGTATAACATACTAGCTGTTACCCGCCCGCTTCGCTGGGAATTTTGTAGAATTGTATTTTTAGATCTAAACTTGAAATTCAATTGGCGTATTATTTTGACTTGCACAGGTTCCACATTCCATCGAATCGGAAGAAAAATTTATTGAAATCCGGATTGAGATGATCTCTACATGACAAATAAAAGATCCTTACCAAATTTGCAGCTTATTCAAAAATTTGCAGCTATATTAAAAAATTAAGATTTTTTATTGTTAACACCCACCCCTGCGATCGTCATTGGAGGTGATTCAGTGTAAGATCCGTTCTTAGATCATTTTTGTATCACATGTAGACGACTTCTATTAAATTTGGAGTCTACAGGAGCTATAGCTTGGAAATTAAAAATTTTCATTGTTAATACCTACCCCCGCAATCCTCTGTGGGGTGAGATATCGTAAAATCCATTGATAGATTATTTCTACATCTCTTACAAAAGATTCCTACCAAATTTGAAGTCGATAGGAGCTATAGTTTGGAAATTAAAAATTTTCATTGTTGATAGCCACCCCCGAGACCCCCTCTTGGACTGTGTAATTTCATTTCTGATTTTTAATACACTTATCCACTCTAATCGTCGGGCTATAACTTCATCTTCACCAAATTTATTTTTTTTATCACCTTAGAACTATAATTTGCCGGAGGAAAAGTGTAAAATCGAACTGAATTGTTCTTACTAGATTTGCTATTACAGCTATTACACTCATACACGCAGCAGAAAGTTTTATTTTTATTTTCTTGTGGAGGAAACTCCATGCTTAAAAATTTTTGATCAGGTGTTAAAATTGATGTTATTGTTCATTATAACTTAGTTTATAGATAATAATTCATTACCCAATATTTTAAAAAAGAATTTAAACAATTTTTAACTACGGCTTCGGCACATTATGACATTCGCTGATTAAACTTCGACCTGCTTAGAGTAGTTCACACTTGATCCGTCAGGTAGCGTATTTAAGTGGATGATTTCCCAATATATCGATGTAAAATTAACATGGACGGTGATATATATATATCTATAGATATTATGTACATTTTATTCCACCAGGGGCGCCTGTGCATCACTTTGCTAGTTATTTTTGAAATTTTTTTTTCTTTTTATATTTCATAATTAAATGAGCATTATGAGTCGTGCACTTTTGGATTTTCCAAACTTTATATTGAATATGACTTTCACGGATTCGAACCGGTAGATTTTGAGAAATCTCAAAAAAACCACGAAAAAATTTTTTTTAAAATGTGTTTTCTTCAAATAACTTTTAAATGGCCTTACCGATCAATTTCAAAAACTTATCAGCTTTTAAAATAAAAAAACCACGTTGATCGCCTCCAATCCGAGAAAAATCGGTTAATTTGTTCGTGAGTTATCATTAATGGAAAAAAATCGGAAAAAAGTGTTTTTTTTTTTTTTATAGTTACACTAAAATTTCCGGTCTGATTGATTTGTGTTTGAAACTATATCATAGAATTTAAAAAAAATGCGTCGAATGCTTTCAATAGGGAGAAAATCGATTAATTAATTCAAAAGATATTGCGGATTGAAAATTAAAAAAATAGTGTTTCATTAAACTTCTATCAGACTTATGAGCTCGGAGATCTCAAAAAGCCCAAAAACGTAATAAGTGCAATTTTGAGCACTTAAGTATGAAATTAGCGGGAAGTTTCAGGGATGGCCTTAAGGGTCGACCGTTTTCCTAATTCTTTTTTTTGAAAATGTAAGTTTTTAATTTGTTTATTAATTTATTTATTGCTAATTATGTTAGAAAAATTAACTTATCAACTATCCACATTAATCATAGTTATGTAGTTCTATCGTTATATCTCTAACTTCACTGACTGAAAATAGTATAAGTATATTTTAACTTGAAAAAATTAAAATAAAATTACGATTTAACAAAAAACAAATTTTTAGCCTTTTACGCAAGCAGCATGCAATTTTGTTCTAATGAAAATCGTTCAGTGCTAAAAAATTCTTGCTTACTTGGACTTTCTTATGGGAGCAAAAAATCTTGTTTAAATTGAATAGTCGATAAAATTTATTGAATTGAATGGATTCTGAAGAAATCTGTGCTGGATGTGACTTTGACATTTTGTTGTTTGACGGATTGTATAGAGTACAGACTATAGACTCAAAGCACGGTTGTATGAATAAACTAAATAAAATTTTATACGATTCGCATATATTTTTTATCCATCTAGTCATTCGGGAATTATTATATTCTGTTTACAAACACGTGTGACGGCGCGTGCTTTGCTTGTATAGAATATTATTTTGGAATATTGTACATGGGTCGCAGTACAGTCAACCTGCAGAGAAAGAGAGAAAGAAAAAAAGAGAAAGAGAGAAAGCGAAAGTTAGTGAGTCGTAGATGTCCACATATCGTCGATCCGAGATTTTTATGTGCGTCAAAGCGTCATCCTAACCGACGAGAGTTATTGTTGGGTGGTAACATTAATTTTATATGAAAATGAAACAAAACTATAGACAACATAAATAAAGAAAAAAGTTTTACAAGTGGAGTGTGCATGACCACATGTGAGCACAATTGGCCAAAGCTTCCTTTAATTCCGAGACCGCCGTGTTATTAAATTCACACTGACAGAATACTGGTAATTCAATATTTTACATTAAAGTAGACGTGTGCTCAACATAAAATACAAGGTTTAAAGAAAACAAAACATCACATTTTATGCTTTTAGTGATTAACTGTAAATAATACATTATCCTGCTTCAAGTCGGTCTATAGCCGCAAGAGATACGCAATTTTGAACGCAGTAAAAATTTGAACGCAGTAAAAATAGAGGGAAGCAATAATATTGTGCTAGTATAAGAGAAAAAAATGTAAAGGGCAGTTACCAATGCCATATATTGTAACAAACTTGATAATAAAGACATTATCCTGCTCAAATTAATGACAATCAATATTTAAAAAAATAAATATCACATAAATATTTTCAAACATCCATTACTAGAGTGATACAGGAAAACAACTATTTTTTCTCACGTCTCTTATAAAAATATGTTCAAAAATTTCTGAGCGACCTCTAAAATATATATTATCGAACTGATTTTTGAAGAGGGCTTTTAGAGCATGATGGAGTGACATACTTTCACCGGAAACTCGAAAAAAAAAAATAATCGGTTTTTCGCGGTACTCTAATAGTTACATCTATAATTGAACGGTGTATTTTGTTTTAGTACGCGTTTTAATCGTATTTATTAAAATTCTTGTTTGAAAAAAAAAAAGGACGAAAGTAAAAAATGCATCCAACTGTGAAATATTACGCAGAAGAGTAAAAAAAGAAGTGGACGCATGCAGAAAAGCGTGAATAAATTGTTGCGTTTTTCGCACGCTTTCGCGGTATAGTGGTGATTTTGGGCAAACGGGGTGTTACACGTCGATTGACGATGGCACACTAATAACAGGCTCGCGAGTAAACATGTCAAAGCGACACGGAGTCTCTACTCGCGTGGAAATAAACGGCTGCATTTTTTTGAATCTGCCAAGCATCCGAAGTAAAATTCAACATTTATATTCCGATTCTATACACACTACCCACATTCATACACACGACCATTATTCATTTCGTTTCAAATTAAAATTCCATTCGTATGAAATGCTTCTGTTTTCTATATTTTATTAACAATTCAACTATTCAAAAAGATAGATATTCTGATTGTGATTTTACCAGCAGTATAAAATGGAAGACTACTCTGCTGTAATTTTAATGCACAAGTTTAATTTGAGGTACTCATACATTTTATTTAAAGATAAAAAGAAAAGGTTGATAAATTCATAAGCTTATGCCTCATAGCTCCTTCAATTTTTTAAAAATCAATTGTATTGCTGACTTTTCATGTAAAATGGAAGGACATATCAACTACACAGAAAGAAAAATTTCTCGACTGGAGAACAAAGTTCTTGGCTCAAGAAAATTTTCGGGTGCCTGAAAGAAGACCGAAGTTATATTGGCCTAAGTAAAAATTTTTTTTGAAATTCTATTTTTGGTGGAAGTAATTTTTTCTTAAGTCAAATTATCATAAATACTCGATACAATAAATTTTTATATTTGATCAAGATTTTTAGATACTTTAGGGAAGCAGCGCCACCTACTTCAGCTGAGAAAAAAATTTTCTCACTTTAAACAAACCGGTATTAATAAATCGGATATTTTAACGGCAATAGCGCTTACAAGCAGAATACATAGCCAGATACTAATTGACATCCATAATTATTTTTTTTTCAATTATTTTTTTGTAACTACCTTAATGAATTTTTTTTTTAAACCGATATGATTTTATTACCTTAGAAGAGTCGATATAAATGGAACAAAAATCGATTATAGGTAGGGAAATTGGTTGAACTTCGCAAGTTGAGAATACTACTTCGCGTTTTGAGATGTGCAATGTAAATAAATTATACGCAAGATTTCTATCAAAGATCGGATAGCCAAGATTGACTGGAACATGCATTGAATATGGTATACTTTGTTCATAGAGCCTAGGGTACGGAATAGATCAGGGGACATGATGCCAAGTGTATTTTTATAGGTTTGTTACAAGAGACTTAGCTATACCCAGGTATCGATCGGTTTCATACAAATTGCGGATCTTGAACTAGTGAGATAAAGGGATAAAAAATCAAGAGAACCAAATCCTCGACAGTTATAATTCGCAAAAATCGACCATCAATCTTGATAAGCGATAGATCCAATGTTTGCCAATTAGCGAGCAGATCAATGCATTTACGTTGCACGATAACTGTCGATTCATAGTAAAGCGACTTCGACTCGACACGACTTGTGCATATACAGATATATTTTTTATAGATAGTTTTATTGTTACAGAATCATGTATTTGAAGAATCTACCCAATTGGTGCATTTTCTTCCAAAATTTTAATCCTTTAATGTTTGGCCTTGAATTTCCACTAAGTTTAAGTCATATGTCTTTTTCTTTAAGTGAGAGAGCTATAGTCTTTTTTCTAGAGACTAGAGAGAGGGCTCAAAAAATAGTAGAAAAGGGCGCATGCTCACACTGCTACAACTAAACCGTCTCTCATACAACTGCATAACGGACTATGATTGGCTCCCTCCCCTAACAGCTCACACCGATACTCTTTGCGACTCTAGAACATTAAAGGGTTAAAGGATAATGTTTGTAAACTATTTGAAAAACATCGAAATTTAGACTGGGTTAAAAAATTATCTTTCACTGTATTATCTAATTTGCAATGAAATTCCCCTCTTACTATTTTTTAATAAAAATTTTTCTTACTGTACTTCTAGAAATTTTTGTCTTGCATCGGAGATGAATTGGTACTTACCTAAAACAAAAAAAAATGTAATTTAATGACAAGTCTTACAAATATAAATAAGAAGCTAATGAAAATTAAAATTTGACGGGCTATTTAAATAACAAGTATTGCCAAAGGGTAAGGGAATGTTTCGAAACAAGTTGAAAGGGTATTGAATGTGATGTATTATGAACAACACACACATCTAACTGTCATATATACTACGTAAAACCCACACAGTGTATGTTTTTTGACACATAAAAAGGGAAGGTTTAATAAAAACCGCATTACACGCGTCACATGATATTTCGTCGTGTTTCGGTTCTCCTGTCAACGTAAACCGCGCAGAAGTAATCGCGCGAGACGAAGGGTAGATGTTTCTCTGTACAACATATTTTGCCGACATATAGCTACTTTACACATTTATTTGGCATAACTTTGCGCAGTTGGTTCAATGATTTTGATTATAATTTTAGGCGTGCAAGAATCTAAGTAAATATCGTTCAATTTTTAATCCAAGATTTTTTTAAAGTGAAACTTCTAAGTCGACGAATGGAAGAAATCTTATAGCAATATTAAAAAAATTAGGAAGACGGTTGACCCCAAAGGCAATCCCTGCAACTTTCCGCTAATTCCATACTTACGCGTTAAAAAAATATAATTTTCGTAAATATTATTTGTGAAGAAATTTTTATGGTTTAATCTGGTATCATCAGAAAGGTTGAGACAAGAATTAGTGCATTTTCACAGTTTTGTATGTTTTTCAGAGATAGTCAAATTTTTATGTTAAATTTTTGAAGGAGTTTTTATCAGTTTTTTGGTTCTATAAATTTGTTCCGTCACATTTGTCTATTAAATTATTTGTAATTGATCCTGTGATAGTACTATTATTTTTTTAATTTATTCAAAAAGTACCCAAACTATCAGTGTGATTGTAAATATAAAAAAAAATCATTAAGCCAAAGTTTTCTTATTCATAATTCGTAAATCTCGACAGTCGCATAGTGACTGCAGGTTGCTGGTAATTATTATAAGAACAGTGAAAAAAAACGAATTTATGATACTATTTTCATTCATCTGTGAATATTTGTCATATTCCAAAAGATTGTTCTTGTAAAAAATATTTTCATAGATGTAATGTTAATAAAATATAGACATGCGCGAGTATTTAATTCAATGTTCGATTAAGCGTCACGTAAATACTAGCTCATAAAACTATAAACGTCTCGTTCAATTGCGCGTTGAATGTAAAATGTTGCACTTATATCGTTGACAATTTATATTTTTTTCGATAAAGTAGACATTTTAAAAATCGTGTATTGAAGCTAAGAAAATTATGGTCTTTATAAATTTTCTCGTGTACTCAAAAACATTTATTTTCTTAATGAAAAAGAATTTTCATGAATTATTAAAAAAAATAAATGTGTCAATTGAATTTAATGAAATTAACTTTAAAAGTAAGATGTTCATTTATCCACAGACTCGGTAGAGTCTGGCGCCAAGTACCGTTCGAACGCCAGCATACATACTTTTTAATGAATTCTATTTTTAGTTCATAAATTTAAGCAGCACAAGCTATAGCAACGTAAATTTTTAGATTTTGAACTTTTTTCGGTGCAAAAATCTGACATTCATACACTATAAAAATGCTTATGGGCACCAATTTCATAAGTAGACCAGAAACTCCAGTCTAAAATCAAATTTTAACGGTTTTTATTTTTACACAGTAGAGTGCGACGTGAGAAATTTTGCATACACTGGAGAAACTGGATAAATAAACTTTAAGCGCCAAGTTTCAGAATGTCAGGCGTAACTATGAGATTATCTGTTTCGGTCATTAAGGGCCAGTTTTTTCTATACAAGATTAAAATTATTATATTTTATAAAAAATATGTTTATAGTAATAATTTAAGGATGTGTCTAAAGGTATAGCAAATTAACAACACGGCTCCGTACACTTACGGCTCCGTAAGTGTACGGAGTGCCACAAATTCTCGGGAAATTCAAATTTTATTTGAAAAACGTTGCATGCACACGGACCATACACATACGGATTTGGAAACTTACTGTCTTGGCTGAAAGTAACAGGAAATTTATCTCCAATAAAAACAGTTTCACTGCATAAAACTGCGCCAAGTCCACGTTCATAAGACTCATTTAAATAACATTGGTACTTTACAAAAAAATGTGAAATCTGAACAAAAACAGTTTCACTGTAAACAACCGCGCCAAGCCCACGTTCATAAGATTTGGAAAAAAAAAATTGTTTCTCACAAAAAAAATATGAAATCAAAAAAACTTCAAGTACTGTTTTATAACTTTAGAAAAATGTAAAAGAAATTAGTAGCAAGTTCAAAACGTAATGAAGATATTTTTTAACGCATTTGGCGTGCGTCATTGAGAAGCCCAAATTTTTAGAACTTTAGACATTAACGTTTTTTATATGTTTGTAGGCAGAAAATTAAAGATCGCTCACGAAAAAATCTGGAGTAATCAAGGACGCACGCCTAAGTGCATTATGAAAGGTTTTCATTAAGTTTTAATCTTGCTACTAACTTTTTTTTAACATTTTTAATAGTATTTGTAATTTTTTTGATTTTATATTTTTTTTATAAAAAACGATTTTTTTTTTTTCGAAGTCTTATGAACGTGAACTTGGCGCGGTTATTTACAGTGAAACTGGTTTTGTTCGGATTCTAATTATCATGAACAAAATAAATCTATAGTAGAAGTGTTTAGTAAGTAACTCTTTGAAATAGCATAATATTATGTGAAAGGAGATTAAGAATGAATTACTATTCGAAGAATAATATGGACTTTCGGAGCACAAGAAGCTGAAGACAAATGGGAGTTTCATTATCACATAAACATAATTATGTTAACACAGTTTCTTGCAAAACGAAAATTCTTGCAAGGGTAACGTACAATCAGTCCCCAAGTCCTTTGCTTGTGCTCTCTCGACGACATTAATGCTCGAGTTTAAAGTGTTTTGGAGTTTCCGGATGTGTGGCAACTTCTCAGAGACAAGCAAACAGTTTCCGGGGCTTATTTCTTTGGTACGAAACAAGGTTACGAGATCTAGCAGCATCAGAAAATAACAACAGCAGTGAGCGAGAGTTATAACGACAGAGATGCCTCCTTGTGGTGGCGTCCTCAGTCCACTTAGCGTCTCTCTGACTAAGAGTTTAACACAAGAACGTCGTGTCGACGCTTATTAGCATTTTATCCAGTTATCTATACAAGAGTATATCTCTGTGCATAATAACCACCAGCATATATGCATAATAACGCAACCAAGGATCAAGAACTTTCCAAGTTCGTCAGGTTTGTGCTGAAGAAGAACTTTAAGAAAAGTGTAAGACATATTTTAAAGAGATAGAACGACGAGAGTAGTTTGAGAATCATTTATTCTCAAGTTTACAACTAACAAACAGAATCTTTAATTAAATTTGTCCTGTTGTCAAAAAAAGTTTAGTCAATCTAAATGAGCATGTCTTTTCATAGCCCAACTTTCCGTAAGTTAGATGAGAAGATTAATAAAAAAAATTTGGAAAATGCACAACTCATAATGCTCATTTAATTATAAAACAACTAGCTGCTGCCCGCCCGCTCCACTGGGCACTTTATAGAATTGTAGTTTTAGATCTAGACTTGAAATTCCATTGGAGTATTATTTTGACTTGCACAGGTTCCACATTCCATCGAATCGAAAGTAGAATTTATTGAAATCCGTATGGAGATGATCTTTACATGACAAATACAAGATCCTTACCAAATTTGCAGCTTTTTCAAGCTATATTTAAAAAATTAAGATTTTTTATTGTTAACACCCACCCCCGCGATCTTTATTAGAGGTGATTCGGTGTAAAATCCGTTCTTAGATCATTTTTTTATCACATGTAAACGATTTCTATTAAATTTGGAGTCTATAGGAGCTATAGCTTGAAAATTAAAAATTTTCATCGTTAATACATACCCCGCAACCCTCTGTCGGGTGAGATATCGTAAAATCCATTGATAGATTATTTCTACATCTCTTACAAAAGATTCCTACCAAATTTGAAGTCGATAGGAGCTATAGTTTAAAAACGGGAATTTTTCATCGTTAACGCCCCCACAACCCCCCTTGTGGGGGAAATTCTGTAAAGTCCGTTCTTAGCTGACCTCTACTCGGCGAAAGGAATATTCCTGCCAAATTTAAAGTCTCTAGGTCCTTATAGTTCCAGAGATATCGTGATGAGTGACTCTATATATATATATATATATATATAGATGAGTGACACGTACTTTTCATTTGAATAGCCACGTAAAAATATCTTCGGTATCATGGCAAAAGCATGTGAGTATCTGTAGCATACTTCAAAGATTTAAAATTCGACCGAAAATGATGAGAAGACTAAAATATTATCAAGAAATCAATTAAATTTAAATTATTCAATAATAAATTATTTTTTATTCATACAATTTTTAAACTTTCTGCTTCAAGTTAAATTTTATTTTGCAATATTTATGAAATTTCATTGTCCCAACTGTCTTGAATTTCATTAATTATGATTTTTTTGTGAGTAATATAAATAATAAAAGAACATAATGGGATAAATGTCTTAATGATAAAATGCTCAGAACCCAATTAACGTCTGAATAAAAAAGAATTATTTAAAATTCTTCCCTGCTAAGAGAGGTAAAAATTTATACTCGTTTTATTTCATTAGGGACAAAGAGAAATTTAAACCAAACACACAAAATAAATAATTATTCTCATAAGGTCGTTAATTCTGCTCTTCGTCGCAATCGGAATATTTAAAATGTATAAGATTCTTTGTCGATATACTGTTAAAATTCAATATCCAATTCAATGATATATCAATATCGATAAGCAATAAACTTGAAGTATAAATAATTTCAATTCGATTAAAAATGAGGTCCACTTTTTTGAACGGTCGGCTAATGGATGTCAACGGTGCATTATGTATCTCCTGAGAATGAAGAAGATCCTTTGGGCATTTAATGAGATATGTATGTTGTTTCTGCACGAGTGAACGTGAAGAAGATGCATACATACATTTTATCCATCCATACATTTGCAAGCAAAGTGTAAAATTACACAAAATGGATGAAAGAGACTCAGAAACTAAAAACGGAAAAACAGAAAAAAAAGTATAATAATAAATTGCAAAAGAAAGGGACGGAGGTAAAGAGAAAGCGCGGCAAGAGTCGTCATAGTTTTGTAAGGCTTATGAAAAAACACAAATTCTCACTAACGAAGGGACTCACGCTTTTACGGGTTATTTTCCGGTTGTGGGATTTTTTACTTTTATTTTTTTTCGGTTCTAAGCTTTCTCTGTCGTTGTTTAAAGCAAAAAAGGTAAGCAAAGACGTCAATCTAACGTTCTAGAACAAGGCACGCCAGCAAACGAGAGGAAAAGAATGAGTCTACAAGTTCGTCGTGGACAGACCGCAGGGGAACGAGGCAAGGAAAGAAAGATGGAAGAAAAAAAATAAAACTAAAGACAGGTGGGGTAAAAGAGGAAAAAAATGAGATTGAGTATACAGTGAAAGGAAAAGAGAGAAAGCATCAAACCGTGGTAGCGATGGAGCTCCATCCGCCTGTGCGTATCTCATCTGCATAGAAACAAGCTCGCCTAAACAATAGGGCTCCTCGTCCATTACCAACACTGCAAACACATTCGCAACATCGCAACCATGTTATACAAGAATCAATGGAAAGGTACTTCAACATGCACGGATAACCCCCTCGTCCATCGGTGTAGCAAGACAAGATCCAACCTGCAATGACACATCCATTGTCTTTTCGACGTGCACGGATACACTGATTTTGATATTCCTGTTTCATCTATTAGTATTCATATAGAGAGAAGTTATTCATTAAGATTAGTCTTTATTGTAACAATTGAATGAAGCGTCTAGCTGATCACGTTAAATTAGTTTACTCGTAAAAATTTTCTAGTAGTTCCTCGTGTGACTTGACATGTCTTTCCCAGGCCTGGTGTGGTTTGATAGACCTCTATCTAACTATTTTGATTAAATGCAGTGTTAGAAACCTCTGATAGAAAGCTCACGATCGCTGAATCGTATCCTTACAAGAGATTTGATTCGGAGGCGTTTAGTTCAAGCAAAAAGATCAATCTCGCACTCTTCTAGAGAGCTGTCATTGGTTTTTATCTTAACCAACAATTAAGTTATTTTCTGTTTAACATGGTATGACGATTAGTTTACATTTTTTCTAAAAAGCTAAACCCGTATCACGGACAATTAGGAGATATTGGAGATCTCCTTCATGAATGCTAACAAAATTGAATGCAAAGCGAAAAATTTAATAACTATCCATCAGTAGGTGAAAAGTTGGTAGGATGAAGATTACAGAAGCTGAAAAGTCAGCTAGTAAAAGCGGCTAACTTAGGTAGTGAACAGATTCCTATAGCATTAGCTGGTGATATCGGCTTTGTTCGTCGGTTTTCTTCTTCTGTTACTTGGGCCAATCGTGATCGTCAAGGGAAGCCTCACCTTGCGGCTAAATCCAGCTCTACGGGATATTCGTCTCTCTGGTCTCTGGTACAGGTTTGCTTCCTCCTTCGCTCTTCTACCCACAACCTAACTGTGGCTCTGGCTCTTCCGTTCTTCCATTCTTAAGCTCTATCTTGCTCGGTCTCCGGCGGATATCGTTATCTTAAAATTGGCGGAATCGAGATCTTTTCCAAGCGAAAGAGTTTGGGGAGATGAGATAGAGAAGAGGAAGAAAGGTAGTACGTAGTATTATCCTCAAAGGTTCAAAGAAACTCGTTTAGCATGATAAAGCCGTATCAATTTATCCTCACAGTAACTAACAATTCGCATTAAACCAATCTACATTTTTATCCTACTTAAATCATCCATTTTTCATAATATTTTTCGTTTCAACTTATGCATGCATTACAATAACAATTTTATTTGTATTGCACACTATATACTTCACTGTACAAAAGGTTCGTTTATATCAACACCTATTAAATTATGATTACAGAGGATAATTAATCGGAGAAACTTTGATCATAAACAAGACGTCATCAATTAAGAACCCATTCATTAAGCCGGAAGTGTGGTCCAAGTATAATGAGATCGAGTTGGCGGTGACTGAGCTGTGCTGCACGGCCCAGGTATTAGCGTGGGCTTAAGCCGGCAGGTGGATATGCAAAACTGAAATGTTTACCCAGAGAATTGTTAGGCAAACTAATTGAAAATTAAAACTCAAAACTCTTTCATGATAGCACATATTCTCCGTCTGGGAAGTATAAGTTCAACGAAGGAGTTTCTTGGTGAATCTTCAGGTACCTCCCGAGAATAGAAGAAAAATGAGATGGATAGAATGAGGAAGAGCAGAAGAGGAGAAAAAAGTGGCCGGGGATAACTTTTTGCTTCATACAGCAAGTCCCTTCTTATCTTTTATGCATTATTGGTAGCAGTGAGTTTTGCCTGGACGTTCGTGCATATTTCGGATCCAATATTATGGTAATGCAATGTCCTTGTGACGCAGGTGGAAGTGATGTTGATCGATACAGATATATGTAGATGGACATCTACTTTTGATGATCGAAAATGGACACAAGTGACGATCGCAGGTGAAAAGAAATCGTCGACTTAAGAAAAATCCTTATCCAAGCTCTGGCTGCTGACAGAAACTGGTGTTCTTCTCACGTACGAAATGGAATGGAGTATGAACTCTTGACTATAGTGAAGGGAAGTAAGGGTATGATTGAGATGAAGAATAGAGAATGGAGAAAATATGCTACCGCCTATGGTGTTGTGCAGCGAGTAGGAAAGTTTCAGGTACTGGGTTAGAATCGTTGCTATGCATTGGTTGCTCGCTGAATCATGGATCGGCTGGACCACTTTTAATCACTATTCAGACATATTGGCCAATGCTTCGACTACTACCAGTTGTGGAGTATTCAGTCCAGAGAAAACATGGCTTGAATGGACCACGCAGAAGCTTTTTTCATCTTCTCTCTTTTTTTTTTTTCAGTTAGTAAACGAGGCTTCTCTCAGTGCGGCTCAGCAGCAATAGAAAATGGCAAAGAGAGTGGAGGAAAGGGGCGCTCGCTAAAAATGAGGAACAATTGAAGCTGGAGTTGAGGTCTCTGGTGTACGCACTACACTCACGTTCACTTGGATGCTGGGTGTGAATACATGTATGGTCTATATGTACTAGCAATTTGTCCGTTTGTCGTCCAATTCACAGAGATTTCAATGGGGAACAAAAAAATGCTGAAGAAATCGAATTGTGGGTCACAATTGTTTTATATTTCATTTACGTTCAATGTGTATTATTAGTGATATATCATGTACGTCGAATTCGTACAGTGCCTCTGCTCTCAACAGTTAATGTTGAATTTTGAGAACTAGAGATAATAAATAGAAGAAAGTGGATAAAAAAATAAATAAATACGTGGGAGGAACAGAGGAATCAGGAGTTTGAATATAAAAATATAAAACTAGATGAGGGAACGCTACCCCGAGTGCTTTGTGGTGGCTGAAATAAGGGGATGCTGGAGCCTGCCAGTGAATGACGATATTGCAGGATCTCTTCTCTCTTCGAAAACAAATTCATATTTCAAAGCGAGAATGCTAACGGACCGACTGTGTATTCCGCTCCAGGAGGAAGTTCGAGACGCGAATAAAGATAAAAGTGAAATACATGCAGGCTCACTTTCGGTACACGGAAGGCGAGTGACAGCTAACGATAAACGTGGCTGAAATACTTGTATATAGAATCCACTTTTTACACGAAATTATGTAGATAATTTAATTCCATTTTCTATTTTTGTGATCCTATCTCGACTTTTTATCGATTCACTGGTTCAGCATTAGAAACGATATTTTGAAAAAAATTTTTACCGGAAAAAAGAAACAAAAATGTAAATGTAAAAATTTGTGTTATAAAAGAAATTATAAAGAGTAGTGACTGAAATCAGAAGAATGTTTCAACCTTGATAAATTGAGTATAATTCACATTAGCATCTTGACGCGTGTGATTTAATGTCATAATTTAGTACATTATATCACATATTTTTCAATCAAAATTCATGGACAAAATTTAATTACACCCTCCAACTAAACTATTCGAACACAATATTATAATGAAATCACAAAAGCAAATATTAACTGATGAACGTGATTTATGTATAGTATCAGTGTAAATGTGCTGAGGCTTTGCTGTCTGAACGAGTTGGATTGACGGCTCTCAAGTGCAGTAGCTCTACGGGTGAATGGTAGTTATGAAAAAGCTTCTCTCGAATCATCTACTTTACACACAAGTAAAGTAGGGTTACACTGTGTATAAATGCTCGATCATCGTTATCCCTGCATGTCTGTCCATTATTGCGATAGCAGCTTGGGTCAATATTGGTCTAAAGGGTTTCACTATAATTGTCTTCTCTACCTAAGGTTATTCCAGAGAGTATGTATGCCCTGAGACGTTTTTTTTTTGTTTATAGCCGTAAAACCAATTCTCCTATACATCGACGAATCATGATTTTATTGAATGTTTACGCAGCTTTTTATCATCAAGTAGGGTAATAAACTCTAAGAGCTTTTAATAATGTACCCCTTAACCAAAACAGTAACATAAAAATTGAAATTCTGCGGTTTCGTAGTATGAAATTCATCTCACAATTTTATGACGGAGCTTTTCGATGAATGAAAATTTAAAACACGACGTTAAAGCGTGTCGAGGCAAAACAAATGAATAAGATAGAAAAGACTCCTCACAATCAGTGTCGTCGCTTACATAACACCCTTTACGACATCGAGACCCTATTTATGGAGCCTTCTCACACCCTAAACTACTCGCGTATTATCACGAAACGCAGCGGTCCGTTGAGTAAACAAAGGGTCCACGACCTAGCAGATATTATGCCGAGATGTTTCGCACCCCCTAAATTTGAGTTTATTTTCTGGAAATCTATTTTATGTGCAGTTCGCTGTACGTCTTTCGCTGATAACTGACTCATCCCTCTATATTACTCATTCAAACATCTACTATATTGCACGACTCATAATGTGGAGCTTTAAGAAGGCTTTACTAGATAAATTTCTTTCAGCTATTCAGAGAAACTACTTTTATTGTTATATTCTTATTAGTTCGAGAAATCAAAACAGATCACGTATCATTGAGTAGGCAATTCAAGCACGATCGATTGAAAAAAAAAAAAAAAATCCATACACCCAAGACAGAATTTTTCTGATTCTCTTTCATGTTTAGTTCAGCAAAAAATTTTTCAGTCCCCTATGAGTTTAATCGTGAGTTAATCTTTTTCCCTACATAAATGCCCGCAATGATGCCAGCTTATGCTCAGTTTGGTGAGTAAATAAAATATCACGAAATAATTGAAACAAAAATTACGTAAAACTCGACAACAATAAATTACCAAATTTCTACTTTACTTAATAAATCAGCAGAAAAAAAATATTTCTCATTAAAAATAAAATTAAAAATTTAAGTTGTGCACTTTTTAGATTTCTAACTTTTATTTAATGATTATCTTGCAGAAATCAATAAATCTATTTTATGTCATCATAATTCAACTTTATCGGGGAAGATATTCACATTTTATAATGTTATAATGCCTGATAAATATTTGATCGATTTATTTCTTCTTCAGATTTAAATAGTGTTCTTTCTCTTTAGTTTTAGTTTTACTTTTATATACACATATATAATTCTCAGAAAAATCCTCCATTTCAACAGAAAGAAACTTGAAATAGTCTCGTCTATAAAGTATACGGATATTATTATATAAGTTAGGAATCACATTGTACAGTTGAATATTTTATCAAGTTTTTCTTGTTGGTGAAAAAGTTCTTTACTTCTTTTCTCGTTCCTCAGAAAATATAAGAGAAATCATACGATAATATAAAATATATGTGTTCTGCAATATATATACAAATAAATCTGGTGAATACCACATATCGAATCGATATTTCAATCAATCAAGCCCATTATCGTCAGAACGAATTGTACTTTTCCCGGTCCCATTAAGAAGAAATGTATAATTAGCAATTACACATTTGTATTGTACTAGGTACAAATTTTTCCCATGTTATTCTTATGGGATTTAAAACAATGCGATTAGAATAATCTCAATATTAACATTAAGGGCTCATCTTTTCACAATAATTTTTTCACATCCAAAAAAAACTTTTAAACCTGTTTAAAAAAAAAAATTTTCTTTTTTTGATCACCCCAATATAGAAAAATGTAAATACGTTCGACGATATAAAATAAGCAATCCAACACCGAATTGAATGGTGAATATTATTGATCAAATCCTGATCGATGAACCATATAAATAAATAGAATGTATGTATGATCTATCTATATTCTCAGTTATATTCTGAACTTGACGATACCAGAAGATGATCATTATGAATAATGAAATTACAAAGAAATGTATTGGGTTCAAAATTTAAAGTCTCGTGAACAGAGAATAACGCTTGAGTTTTTTTATACGGTGATTCTCGCACCTGTTCTATTATGTACGTTTTATATTCTACACATTGTTAGACATTGTTGAGTTGGAAGTAGAGCGTGGCTCAATTGCGGTGGGTAGTAAAATATATATATAGTAGATGCATAAGTAGTTTTTTTAAAACACATAAACACTGGACAACGAGTAAGTATAACATTACGAAAACACGTATGTCGTAAATGCTAACACCTGGTACATTACCACGCGCAGCATACATACACAAAGTAAACTGTATCCAAAAGCCAACATTACATTAGAGGTGTTCTCATTTACTGTGATGACTGAATTTGATTTCTCTCTTGAGAAAACAAATATATTTGTTTTACTTTTTGAAGACACTGAGTAAAAGGATTTTGGAATTAAATACTTCCAATTTTTATATTCATTTTTGTTTATATTCCTGAAAGTTAAATCCTATTGAATTTATACATAGTCTTTCCAATAGTAAAAAAAATAAATTCTATACAGTGTGTAAAAAAAAAATATTATTTTTTTGCGCACTTTTGTTAATAACCTACCAAAACAATATTAAGCTGTAATTCTCATTCCACAACTTTCTATGGGTCAGATTAGGGAATTAAAAAATATGTTGAGTTAGAGACTTGATTTTTTCAAAAGTTATCATGTTAACCCTTCTAATGAAGACTTGAAAAATACCTGCACAGAAAAAAAAGGTTCATTTGAGTCAAGAAAATATTTTTCTTTCTAATTATTTTCTTCAGCGAAAAAAAAATTTTTTTATTTGACACAAGAAATTTCACTTATTCCAACAACATTAATTATCTTGCTTTGAGAAATACGTATCTTGATCCAAGAAAATTCATTTAAGTCAAGATTATTTAAGGGGAAGGGGAAGATCATATAATATTAAATCATTTTTTTTTATTCAATATGTAAAATTGCACGCTAAAATAGTATAAAATGAGTATCAAATATTCAAGAGAAAAATTTTCTCAAAGTGAGAAAATTTTTTTCTTAGCTGAAGTAGGTGGCGCTACTTCCCTAGAGTATCTAAAAATTTTGATCAAATATAAAAATTTATTGTATCAAGTATTTACGATAATTTGAATTAAGAAAAAATTACTTCCACCAAGAATAGAATTTCGAGAAAAATTTTTACTTCAGCCAACATAACTTCGGTCTTCCTTCAGGCACCCGAAAGTTTTCTTGAGCCAAGAATTTTGTTCTCTAAAGGCTACATTAGAAATTTTAGAACAATGACTCTCTATTTGAAGTTAATTATTTTTAATCGTTAAAATTCCAAAAGAAAATTAACATCCACTATGTATAAGGCAGCGAATATCTCAAAGCTTTTTCAATACTAGCGATAAATAACTTCTTGTCAATGAAATTATGCCCAAGCAGCATCACAACTATTTATGGGTAAATTTTTAATTAATTTCATAATAATAATATTCGTGGCTATAAATAAAACCTGAAAAGAACTCTAACTAACAGTTACGACAAAGACTGGAATTAAATAATCAGGTTAATTAAAAGTTTGTTAAAAAATGAATATAATCCAATAAAAATGTCATCCAATTAAAACGTGATGAGTTTAAGTAGATTTTAGTTATTAATTTTTTATAATATTTTAATTAAAATTCAACTTAATCACTTCAACGTCATTTTCATTACAGATGACATAATACTCGAATACTTGAATTGAATATGAAGATGATTGAGTGAAATCGAGTTTATGAATTTGAAATACGATAACATGTTTGCGTATATATCCTTCGGGAATGAAAATAATAAACAACAAGAGTTTAATTTATTTATATTTTTATTTGATCGATGATTTGAATTGGGTGGACAGACACACCAGTGCAATTATGTCGATACCATTTCCCAAAGGGGAACGGGTAATAAAGTACACTCGATTACGCATCGGAATTTTATGATGCACCTACTGCACCGGTGTGCTTCGAGAACGTTCGGACAAAATGAGAATTCATGCAAGCGAAATTCAATGAAAATTAATTGGATGACTCTATCTCAATTAATATACACTATGCATTTGTGTGATGAGACTATATTAGAATATAACATCACCAGTTTCGATTCAACGGTATAAAAATACACGTACGTTCATTAATTTTTTTAAAATGTCGATAGTTAATAAATGGACGGATAATAAATTATTTTTGAGATGAGAGAAATCGAATCTGCGCAATTAATACAACTAGGTCAAGCATTTCTTCTATCACCTGTGATATCTGTTTGAAATATAAAATTCCGTGATTACTCGTTATGTCTATCCTCTGTCCAATGGTTTTAAAAGAATATTTACCTATGGACTATTTTTCTTCCGGCGTTTCAACGACTACCGTGTTCGCTATTCAGTCTTGAAATAAAAATTTTAATTTATTTAATTAATCTATCGATCGACCAAAACGACAGAATAAAGTTTTAATACTTTCTTGTATTCATTATTCAGATAATTGTTTATTTATAAACAAGAAATAAATAATAGTATAAAAAAACGCTTTTTATAGAAAACCAAACTAAAAAATGACAAATAAGTCTGATTTAAAAATAGAATAAAAAATTTTGATAAAAATAAATTAATAATAGTAGAAATAAGAAAAATATGTGTTTTATGGTAAAAAAAAGTGTAGGTTGCATGGTGTCAATAGTTATAAATATTTTACAAAAAAAATAATAACATTATCATTAAGGCCGTTGAAGTTAAGGATAGAAATAATTTTAAAATTTATACGTCATCCATTCGAGTTAATTTTTTTGAAAAATCTATTTCATAAAACAATCACTAATTAGAGTCTGCACACTTGAATTTCGAACAGTTGGCTACTTATATGAATAAGTTATTGTTATCAGTAATGTAATTGTCGAATTATCAGTCAAATCAATTAGATCAGGCGGTGATGTGTGACTTGAGAATATCAAAATACCGACTAATTATATTTCAATTTCCGAGAGTGACATATCATCTTGAGCTGTGTTGAATTATTGAACGGAAACGTTTGTCATCGCTTCCCAATTTAAGTTCTTGCTCTCTAATTTTCTCATTACAATATTTTACAGAATATACACATGGGACACCAGTATTCAATGTACCATTCTCACTGTTTTTTTTTTTTTTTATTTTTTTCCTAGATACTAAAATAATAATTCAAACATATCATATTCCTCATACGTTCCATTGGAATTTATGACGTGATAAAATTACTAGGTGTTTTCACGATATTTATGGTATCGCTGAGTTGCCAAGTGTATCGCCTGAAGCGGTAAATTCACGACGATCCTTGATACTTTCTACTAAGATTTATTATCATCCTCATGGCAACTTTGTCTCTTGAATTTTTTCAAATTCTTCCGGCAATATTAAATTATACACTTGTTTTAAATTTTTAATATTCAATAATCAGGTTCTGATACAGATGAACAATTTACTTAGAAAAATATTAGATACTACTTTTACCAACCTAACATCTGGTTTCATACAATGGTAATACTTTTACGAAGTTTAAAATTATGATGAATATAATTATTATTAAAAGTCATAAGTTAGTTGACTCATTTTGTTTTAGAGATGATAATATTGGAAATACAACTCAAAATATGGTATGTTGTTTATTTCAATTGTACAAGCAAGTCAATTACTGTATTTAAGAACAAATAGCCGCAGTTATTTACTTACTCAAATCTGAATAAGGCGAAGATTAGCATTTGTCTGTCACTCATGATACACACCAATTTAAGTTCATTTTTACCAAAATTTCTATTAAACGTTAATTGAAAAAAAAATTATCTACTGTGTACAGCAAAAATAAATTGATAGAATAATTTTATCGCTAATTTAATTAAAAGTAATTAATTTGGTCTATAATTGGATTTTTATAGCCGACCAGCTTGCTATGATAAAGTACAGTATCAACGGTTATTGAATCTAAGATGGCATTCGGGTAAGGCTGCTAGCAGAAATAAATTAATTAAATTCAAGCAAAGAAATATTCAGCTGTGATTTTCGATACACTTGGCGCTATAGGTTAGATGAAAATACTTTAAAATATTTACCATTGAGTTTGCATCGTCACAAACTAGGAAAATTTGCACTATAAGCCACCAAAATTCTAGAATTCAAAATATTGAATTTAGAATTTCCAAAACAGTCAAATTAAGCAAATAGTTTCATGCTATGAAACCGCTATTTCCAAACTCCGGAATGGATACGTACCATAACAAAATAGTTTGAACATTACTTGACTATAAATAATATACTCAACGGAATCCTAAATGCCGACTTATCAGAAGAAGAGACTTCATTACGATACCTTAGTTGTATATTGCAGTCCTCGTAAAGAGAAGGAAGGTTCCAACTAAGGAGCCGATCATCTCGAGACTAGAAGCTCTATCGAAAGCCGGTTACTCAAAGAACTTGAAGCTAACCAATAGTCTAACGAGCTAGTATCAAGCAATACAGGTAAATCAACTTGCTCCGTAGGATTCTCAATATCAAACAGATATCTCGATGTCATTGTATACCAATCTTGTATAATCCATCGAGGAATTCAGGAAATCTCAAGACGCATGATCTCGTCACGAGATGTAATTAATATATATATATATCAGCACAAGTCAATTGAGTACAATCGAACAGAAGCAAATAATAGAGACATATATTAATGATACTCAGCTCCATAGCCAGTTGTATTGATTCGTCGATATGGATATGTCTGGCATATCTAAAGGTCAGTTTAAGCTTCAACAGACGACTTTTATAAGTAGATAACTAGACTGCATAAACGTTTAGAATACAGTATTTTCAAACTGGCTTTGATAAATGTAAAAAATTCATAAATCTTTGTCTGTCGTCTATGAATTTATTTCAAAACTTTATCAATAATTTAATCGATCAGAAATTGTGCTAATAGAGATGAGGTTATTACTTCACATGCCCGGTCGATTAGTTTAAATGAAAAATCGATGCTCGTTCACTTTGCGAACGCTGCAAATGTAGTAGAACCCGTTAATATTATACACGTGTCATGATATTATATACAGCGGCCAGGTCGGTTGGCCGAGAGGATAGCGTGAGCTACCAAAGGATACCACTTTGATAGCAATATCAGAAGCATGGAAACCAGTTTTGAGCAATATGGTGAGTAAGAGACATGTGTTGATGTCATAAGTAGTCAGATATTGAGATTGTATTTTATATTTTTACAGGATATTGCAATGCTGTTGCAACAAATGTCAAAAATCTGGAAAACTATTGCAGTTTGGGAAGACAGGTGTGGAAAAATTTTGCTTACAGCGAAATGTAAAGATAAGTCAAATCGAAAAATTATGAGGAACATTGAAAGGAAATTTAGGGTGCTAAATCGAACTTGAACAGTCTAAGTACTTTTCCGTGAGGAAATTTTCTGATTTGCTTATATATATCTAATCAAAGTGAAATAGAGAATAACGATAAAGCACCTCTTAGATTAATATCAACAACTCTAATTGCACAATAGACTTTTTCATACAGTCTAATGTAGAATAATGAAAAAATCATAGGCCACGGAACAATTTATTTTCAGCCCTTATAAAAAATTGAAGACTCTAAAATGACTCTGGTTGATTACAATTATTCATATGAACATATATTATTCAATGAGAAATGTCAGCAATAATAAATTCTATTTAATATTTGCTAAAATTCGTAATACCGGGGGATCATTTTTAATGCGCTTTTGTAAACATATTTTTTTGTGTAATATTAGTTAACAGATTTGTGTTTTAAATTGATGAAATTGATGATAATGACTATGAAATAACAACATGAACCTAAATTAAGTCGAAAATGATATTATAACCATTTCAATCTAATATTGAACACCGCAATAATTTTGAGAATTTTATACAACGTGGTTGAAAGTTTATGAGGTCAGTGGTTCTCCAAAAAAGTTCTTAAAACTAAGTTTCAAGAAAGAAAAGTTTCATGCATGATATGATGATACCAAAGAAAAATGGGATATACGATTACATTACCGCAGCTGTCGTTTAATAAGACATTCCATGAACATCAATTCGATGGGAAAAGTTTAACGTTTGCGTGACAACTTTCCATGGGAATTTAATTACCAAGCGCGTACGCAAGGACCCTACAGAGGAGGCTGCTAATTAAAAATTGTTCAAACAGAGTTTCAGGAGTATCTATACTCCCACTACTGTAATGAAAAGCGTCTGCAACTGTAATGGAAAATGTCCGCAACCGGTGAAACTGTGTAATAGAAAATGCCTGACCGTGCTTCTACTGCTCCCAACTGCAAATGTAATCGAAATTGTCTGGTTTGTACGCTAGAGTACTTATGGGTGAATATATAATAGGTTGATCTCGTTGTTTTCATTTTTAATTGTAGTCAACTTATAATAATAGAATAATAACTCATGAATTGTTAATTCGTTTGGGTTAATTTAAATTTAATGACTGGCTGGCGCAGCGCTTAATAATCATGAATAATCAGATTTAAAATTAAAGCAAGTTGTCTATTATGAGTGCATATAATGATTCAGTTGCGTCTTTTTTTAGAAGACGGGGAAAGTTTGGGAAGTCGAAAAATTTGATATATTTCCAGATAGAACAAAAAAATGGAAGAAATCATGGTTTAATTTTAGTTTTAAATTTTTCGCGACATCCCTCGCCGTTTGTAATAAGTTAAATAGACCCAAACGACTAAAAAATTTTTATTTTTGATTAATTACCATAGAATGATACACAAAAAAAAAAAATTTCTTGAACCAAGAAAATTATAAGGAAGACCGAAGTTATTTTGGAGCAAGAAAAAATTTTCTTGGCTTAAAAAAATTTAACTTCGTTTAAGAAATTTTCAATCTTCCTTAAGATTTTCTTGATTTAAGAAAATTTACTCTTGACTCAAGACTTTCTTTCTGTGTAGCAAATCAGAAAGTCATTTTCAATACGACACAACTTTTGAACGCCTCGTTCGATTTTAATTTACTTGCCGTCATTGAACGCAGTTTTTCTAGGGAAAAAATTGTTTCTAATCTTGAGTCGATAAATCAAAGAATTTAAAAGATATATAAAAAAAACGATCATTTGAAAATTTTTAAATGACTATAACTTTCGAGTGCGTCATTCGATTTTGAGTTACTTGCATTCAACGCAGTTTTTTAAGTTAAAAAAAGTGTCTGTTAAAACTGGAGTTAATTAGTCAAATATTTTGAAAGTTTTTAAAAAAAAAAATTAAAAAATTTTTTTTTGGTTTTCATTTTTCTAATATCTTTGAAATGGTTTGACCGATTGACTCCAAGATTTAATTCGCTCGAAGTCTCAATGAACACTTTCGAATACAGTATCATTTATCTTGATAGCTGTTTGTTCGTTTTCAAGATATCGTGCGACAGAATTTTATTTATATACACATATACACATACACACAGCCGGACATCCAGCCAGAAATAGTCGCTACGGCTTTCAAGGACCTCAAACGTGAAGATCTAATGAAAACTCGTATCCTTCAAATCGGACCGAAATCTATAACTTTCTACTTTTAAAAAGGATTAGTTTTCAAAGCAGGAAGTTAAAAAACGGCATCGGTGCATCGGATATTTTGGCAGCTTTAATGTTTAATAGCGGAATGGATGCCGATATAGTAATCAACATCCATTTTAATTGTTTTTTCAATTAGTTTTTCTTATAATAAATGGCGGGCTGTCCTGATGATTGATTAGTTTATCATCATACATGTGCAATATAAAGATAAAGACAATTGAAGTCACGCAGATAGCTACTGAAAAGTAGCAGCGATGTTTTACTGCTCCATAATAACCTGCGTTCCTGACAAGTGTCCTATTACGTAGTTCTATTGTTAAAGAAACAACAAAATGTTAAATTTTTAATTCCATGCAACAAGTGGTAAGTATTCTGTCATATTTGAAAATGCTTTAAGTCACTGTGATTTTGCATACAGAGTAAAGTTCGTGCTCAAGTTCCTTACATATAGTTTTTGCTGTTTCTTTTCTTTCCATAACTTTTTTCTTAAAAACACAAGATTGCGTGCTTTAATAACGAAATCAGATACCAACTAGCACGACTTCGAGACATGCACATAAACTTCGTTGGCAATGACGAGCTGTAGTTCATTCACAATAAATTTAACTCAAAACTCTACCACATAATAGACATAAATAAGTATTAGCGATAGCTATTCGTTTTTTAAACGAAAAACTGCCATCAGTTGTTTACAACTAGTACATGTAAATTGATGAAAAACACATAAAATCGTGACATTTTTAGTGATGTAATTACGAGCAATTTGTTTAAAAATTGTACATGAAGATATTTATTACGTACAAACATTTATTGCAACCGGTAAACATGCGAAAACGTGATGAAAATATTTGTTGAATATTTTAAAATCACGTTGAAAGCATGCATAAAATTTTCAGTGTTACACAGAGAAGGAAAACTGTTCGAGTAAAAGCGATGTATTGGCGATAAAACGGTATATGTATATATATATACACATATATATATATGACCTAACTTACGTGCCGTTTTGTACTTAAGCTTCTCAGCATCTAGCTTCCAAACGGGTTTATTTAAAAAAACATATATAAATTTAAATAATAGGTGTTTTTGTTATACTCGCTCCAAAAGTTCAACTTTTGAGCGCTGGATGGCGTCCGTAAAGGAACTCTTTTCTAGAGACTCTACCATACCGTCCTTTTTTCACAGCCTAGGCCGTGAAGTTTTACCCCCTCCTTTTTTTACGAACTTTTCGAGTACACCCAGATGAAATTGAAAGAGATTGTAAAAAAAAAAAGTCATATTCTAGTGTACCGATCAATGATTTTGAGTAAATTTTAAACAGTTACTATTAAGTGGAGATAATTATTTCTCTGCTGGCAGTTTAATATGAAGCGGACTTAATGTTAATAAAATTACAACCACGGCATACATAAATATTAATAAGAAGATAATTAATGTGAAATTAAGTTTTTTTGCCCTTGTGAAACTTCATAAAATTTAAATATGTCATTGTTTGCCTCCTATCCCTCAAAATTTAAATTTATGGAGCGATAATAACAAAAAATATTTTATCTCATTTGGCCGTTTAGTGGCGATTTTGACAACGACTTTTTTTCGATATAAATAAAATAATAAATATTAAATAAAATATAAATAAAAATAAAATCATTGATACGGGGACTTTGTAATCAAAAAATTCATCTTAATTATTTTTTTTCAAATTCAGTTTTTACGATCGATTTTTAGATATTTTCTTATTTAAGAATTTTTTGTCATTGATAATAGGCGTAATTCCCAACCCAAAAATTGTCATAGCTACACCACATTTTGAAACAGACTCTGTCATTGTTAGGTGAGATATTAATATAAATTACTGTTGTGTAGTAACTAAATTACTAAAAGTTACAATATGAATTAACTAAAAATTTAAGAACAACTTTAAAAAAATATTGATATTGCACCAAGCCAGTAATCGAACCTGGATCTCCCCGATTACGCGTTGAGAGCTCTACCAGTTAAATTACCGGATCCGATTATGATTGTTGTTATTAATATTATTTTATGAAAAATTATAATGTAGATTCTAAGTAGTTATTTAAATTGTTTAATTCAAGATGAATTATTTATGAGTAGAATATTGCTTTTATCTCAGCCAATGTCATTTTGTATTGTTCTAGCTTTAGCAGGAAATGCATATCATCTAGCACATTTCACTTTGGACATAGCGACTCTAATTGCTATCGTGCTAAACGAGAACGGGGGTAGATAGATAAGTGGCTACTGTTTCATGTGTGCAAATACGACAAGATTTGCGTGTATCAGTAATGTGTCCTTTACTATGCCGCAAAAGCTTTTTACTTCTCAACTCTGCTATGCACACATATGTTTTTATCTATGTATGTAAACGTATATTCTTTCTCTCTGTCTGTTCTTCGAGTCACTACGTTCTGCGGCACTAATTCCATGTATTCTCTCTAGTATTCACGAAGAGCATGAATAATGATCAATATGGTACTGTTAGCGAGATAAAAATGGAGTATTCAATTCAAATTCTATCCAAATTACGAATTTGAATGAATCAAACTGCTACTTTTGATGAAAAAATAAAAAACAGAATTAAATGGATTTTAATTTTCATATTTTTATAATTTTTTTCACTATAAGTTTTTTACAAATTTAATCAAATTGAACGATCAATAATAATAATAAACAATTTAATTCACAATATTTGTAATAATGTCAATGCTGTTATCATTTGTGCCAACATATTTGGGGATACAAATAAATAAATTTGTTTGAAAACAATCATCAATCGTACTCCTATTGATAAATCATGTTTATCGATGAAATTTTTTTTTATTTAAATATTTCTCAGTATGTAGGTATAAAAGTTGAAATAAAATTTTCAATATTTACTTTATAAAATCGTGTACAAACAAAAATTGTTTGTATTTAAACTTCGTTATTGAACAAACACCGTGAAACATTGAATTCTAAACAATACGAAATTATCAAATAAATTAAAACCTCCGAATAAATATACTCAGAAACAACGTTTATTGATTGAGCCTTTATGAACACATAAACTTTGATTTATATTTACATTTTAAACTACATTTTCACACTGCAAACTTCTTAGATAAAGTTTTATCAAGAATATGCAAACTAGATACTTTTTCTATTTTGCTACTTTTGGCATGAAAGAACAATCCAACTTGAAATATGTAAAGCATATGCTTTAAGTAAACAAAAAGTATCAAATGAAAGACGAAAAATTTTTGTCAGAGTTCAATACTATTGTTTTAATGACCATTAATCATTCTTCGTAATGTTCTGTAATATAAAACGGATGTATTATCCAAATTTAAGACCAGTAGAATTTATCCTCTTCTAAGAAGTTGATAGCCGGATGTCGTATCATTTTACGTCACTTCTGTGACTATTTAATTCGGTTGTTAATTGCTCGACTGAGATAATTGCGGGATTTTTGAAAGAATTAAGGCAAGCGAAGCAAGCGTGTTATGTCTAGTATCTAAAAATGATAAAACTTTAAATCTTTTGCACTTCCACTTTCTCTTGCCAAAAATTTTAGACAGGTTTGAAAGTTATGTTTAAAAAGATTCTTTTTAATTATGTTTTTGGGATTTTTCAAAATCTACCAAGTCAAATCGAATTGAAGTTTCATGCAATCGAATCACAATAGAATTCTTTCAAATGCCAAAAACTGCGTGTGGATCGATCAATCTGCTTACAAGTTATAGGAGATCTTCCGAAAAATAACCAAAATAGTTTGCTAAGACTCCAAAACTTGAAGATCTGATGAGAACTCGATTTTTAAAAATCGTTGATTTTTATGACGAGAAGTCAAAAAAAAATCTCATAGCTTATAACATATTCTAAACCACAATCTAGGCTCATGCTCAACTTCATTGACTGGTCCAATTACTTGATTGTAATTGATAGACAAATAAATATACTCATACTAATTTATACTATTATAAAGATACGAGTGTAGATTTCTGTTATTAAACCAATTGATTATCGATTTTTTGTTCACAGAAGCTATTCAAGTTGATACGGTTTAAGTCTTAACATGTTGATATAGTCTAGTAGTATAAATAAACGTAATTTGTATTGTAAGCAAATGAAATAGAAGTAACTAGTTCTACTGATAAAGATGAGAGGCACTTTAATCGTGGTAAACTTGTTTTGGGTACTCATTCTAGATAATTTATAGAAAAGACACTCCCTAAAGTCTGCCTTTAGACACTTTCACGACCGAGTTGTATGCTGCCATAAAATGCATGACATATACATATGCGCATAGTAGCAAAATAGTTTTGCACGACTTATAATACCAAGCATCAGAGAGTACTTTGCTAAATAAAATTTTTTCCGTCTTTTTTTTAAAACTATTTTCATCTATACTTTTGTTTATTAATAGACTTGTAAAAATTTGTCATTCGTCAAAGAGATGATTTCATACAATTAATTCTGTAATTATCGACAATTTAGACTCGAATATAGCAGAAAATTCCAGGGATGGCATCCAGGGTCGACATTTTTTCAAAATTGTTTGTAGTAAACGTCTTTAACGGGAATGAATTCATGCAAAGAATCGCATACTGTTTAATCGAAGTAACGTGACTAGCAGTCGTTAAACAACGCACTTTGTACTTTGTAAAAACTAATTTTATGTATAGTAGCAAACCTTTTTATTGCCACGCATTTCGCAGTGACGACGAGCCGATTTGTCGATTTAAAAGCTGTTTTAATACACGGTACTATATTAGAGTTTAGTAGGGCTTCTTGAAGATCAAGATAAAGACCAGTAAGTGTTCGTTTGGAAAATATGCAAGATACCCTTCAATTTTTAGTTCTCCATGCGTGTCTTAGCTGTACCATGTGCAGCCATAAAATTACCGGAGGGATCCTTATCAAGCCGAAACTAAATGACTGGATTCATAAATTAATGTTTCAAGATTGAAAATTTTTTATACTAAATCATGCACCTGGCATACGATGAATCTACTCAATATGGAATTGCAAAAAAGATAGCATGTGTCCTATGATAAAAAAAAATAATGTTGGTTGGTAACATTGGTACGAAATGGAAGAATTAACTTGATGTTCATTGAGGACAATGCATTTTTCAACAGAAAATACAGAGAAAAATTCAGAGATACACGCATCCACATCGCGTGCTTCTGGCAATCGTCGTAAACTTTTTTTCATAGTCTCTTCTACTATTCAATATACTGCTGTTATCGCGCTCGCATGAAAACAATTGCTACTAGTGTAGAATTGAGGACAAAGGGAGTTTTAATCGTCAATACTTTTTATTGTCTGTATTAAAATTGTCTGGGAAGGGTAACGATTTTTAATTATACAGCTGTAAATGCTAAGTTTGATAATATAAAAAATATACACAATTAAACGATATTGCACGCCTTATAAGTGAAGCGTTGAGGTTGTGCTCTACTCTCGACATTTCAAAAAAAGCAGTTTTCTCGAAACTGAAATCAATTTTTTGTTATTTACATCCCACTTACAGGGTAATATGAGTACACTTATATCAAGTCAAATAATTTGTCAGGCACATAAAATCTATTTGAATAAAAATTTTTTTGTTTAACATAGTTAATTATAACATTAAACATAATATTTTCTGGACGTTCGTGTATGGATGGGTGTATGTGGCAGGGAAATTGGTCGAAAAAATGATGGTACAGGAATAATTTTTTTTTTATTTTCTAAATTGACACACGACGGAATTTCTAAATTAATATGAACGTTCAATTCACTGTTGTTAAATTGTTATTTATAAAATACTAATATATGACTGTGGATTTTTTTGTATATCTATCTATATATTTTATTATAGTATTTTTTTTCCTCACCTTAGAGTTATGGTGCCACTAAACTATGGCAAAGTTTTCTGTTTTTTATTTTTTTGCTTTTTACATTTTATTTTAATTAATTTTTTTGTGAAAAATAAGATTATGAGGCGTGCACTTTTAGATTTTCCAAACTTTCTCAGTTTATGTTCAGCAAAAATCGGAAAATTTTACCTTTAATAACGGTTCTTGCAGTGTAAAGTTTTCTTGGTATAGTTTTAATTTATCAGAAAAACTTATGTATAACCCAGTCGTATATAACCATTTAGTTTCTCTAGTCATTATTGATGACTATTGCTTTCGACTATAAGTTACTCTGCAAGCTCGAAAAACGGGAAAAGCACACTAAGCTTACAGGGGTTAAGAATTTTAGTTAATTTTACTGACTCTTAATGTACTGCCGGTATGTTTCTCAGCGTGTTTACTTTCTCAGTATACAGTATTTAGAATACCGTATATATAAACATATAAACTAATAAAATGGAAGTAAGGAAGAAGAGAAGTTGGTATAATAGGCAAACGGCGTTCGACGTGGCGAGAAGCGGCTAGTCTTACGTTAATTTATCGTACGTCGCACGCCTGGCTCTTTCACCGCCCACAGCTCCTCCTTAATCCTAAGACGCCTTCGAGCCAATTCTCATTCCTCCTCTTATTTTATTTTGTTATTTTCGCATTTTCCATCTCTCTCGATAACAAACCAACAGACTCGATATTCTCTCTCACAAGATAGAAGGAAAGCTATTCCATTCGTGAGAGTCAGTGGAAGATGAACGGTCAGAGTTATTTACCGTAGCTCGGGACAAATTATCTTGGCGCAATGAGAGCGCCGGCTTTCTGTACTATACACACAGTGTACCTACGATAATACATCTATAGTTCAGTTCAACCACCTAAATAAAGGGGAAGAAGTTACATAGTCCATAGAGAAAGAGAAGAGCAGCCTTTTGTTAGAGTAGGATGTATAGAGCAGAGACTATACCAGATTGCTGACGATAAAACGATACGGTTTGTTTTCGTTGTACATGTTCAGTTGGATATGATATGCATGGTTTGTACTAGAGAATAGGTCTCAGCATGATGTCAAGAACAACAAGGAATTGCAATAAAATATTTATTAGAATAATTTTTATCGTATCATTATAGAAGTTATTTCTAAAGAGGAGCAAAATGATTTACTGGACGATTTGTGTTTCATACAAGAAGTTAATTGATACTATGAATTGTGCAATTTATTAATTTTCGTCATTTCCTCTTTTTACTACATAGATAGTAGGCTTGTAGTGGCAATAATGATTCTGACACGCATTATTAATCTTAAGCCAGTATTATACTTCGAAGCTTTGCGAAGATACCAGTTTAGTGGATCCAGGTTGTTCTTGTTAGGTATGTATGTTGTTCATAGTACGAGGTTTTGATGATATATGTACATGAGAATTTATCGATCAAATAGCTCTGAATTTATTGCAGTTTGACGGATATGTCAAGGGCTTATGACAACACTAATATTCTAAACACGGTACATCAGAAAACTAATTAGTTTTTTATTTAAATAATTAATTTTTTTATTTAAATAATGTGAAGAGAACCAATAATGGGTGAAAATAGTAAATAATGGGTGAGTAATATTAAAACTACTCAAATAACTACACATTTTCAATTTTCTGAGAGAGAAGTTAAAAATTTTAATTTTTTTTTTAGCAAAAATCCAGTGTTACAAAATTTTATAAAATTGTATAAAAGTTATCATTTTATATACAGATTTATGAGGCCATTTTTGGTATAAAATCGTATGAATGATATTTCATAAAATTATACATAATTTTGGAAATCATACTGAGGGTAAGAAATTTCGATAAAGCATTTTCGTCAAAAGAAAGGAAAAAAAAAATAGTAAATTTAAGCTAAGAAATGTAAAGTCTCCCCAACGAAACTGAAAAAAAATTTTTTTTGTCTATTTATGTTTTAAACATGTGTAGTTATTTGAGTAGTTTTAATATTACTTATTTTCACCCATTATTGATTCTCTTCACATTTATAATATGTTGGATACGTTCAACATACGTTTTTAACATTCATTACGTTCAAATGACGATTTTAATGTTCAATACGTTGATTCTACATTTTCAACGTCTAATATGCTCAACCTACGATTTCAACATTCAATACGTTGAATCTACGATTTAAATTTCGACTCGGGTTATCTCTGATGTTGTACTCTTGTAGTAAGAATAATGAATAGTTCATTTCAAAATTTTTGACAGTATTTAGTACCGATAAATTTAAAAAAAATAGGATAAAATGATGGATACGTGTGTTTTACTTGTAAGCTCTTGAAACTGTTTCATATGTCAATCAATCGCTTTTAACTCAAAGGAATTTGATTATTAGCATACATATAAACTGGCATAGTTTCTCAGATGATATCAAGTAATTGTTCAAGTCAAAACTCCACTTTCGATACCTAAGACTATTAAGATTTGATCTAATTCGTTTTGACGACTTTGATATCTTTCTCTTCTAAAGTATCTCTACAACTAGACAGATCAATTAAAGTTACAATATACGTTCCGTGTAATAATCAAGACAGAAAGTGTAATCACAAAATCTTATCACCATTAATTGAACTGATTTCAATAGATAGTCAGTTATCTACGATATTAATGTGTATACGGTGGCAAGAATTCATTTTAAGTGTATGGTTATCCATGATAAGACCTTTTATATATTATGACACGATCTTGTCCGGCATTGACTTTGATACCTCGTCCATTAAAATTGATGAATAGCATGTTACATGTGGTTAGATTGCTTCATCGTAAAACCTTCATTATGTTATAGATGACGATCTAGAGTCTTTCGTCTTGTACACCAGCTGTCTAACTGTCAGCCTACATAACATTACGCGTCTAAATGGCTCCAAATATTTATAGAGCAACTCCGCCCTCGGAGAATAATTTATAGGCGCATTCATATTTTTATGTTTAGTGCTTTGCTAGGTGTTTCTTATGGTAGCTCAAGTGAAAGGTCCGAGATGTTTAGCCCCTTAAGAGCACTACGGGTGGTACGTCATATCCGTGTGGTCCCAGTGTATAACTCACAGCGCTTTTCGCGTTTTTATAATATGATTGACCTTTAACGAAAAAAGTCTCAATGCTCAACTAAAACTGCAGACTGAGGAAAGTGCTTCACTTTTAAACGCGGGTCGAGTTTATCACTAATTGCGTCATGTTAGAACTACCCTTTTTTACATTCTAGCATCAATTTACAAAATTGTTACTTTATAACAACAGACAGTAGTAAAGACCATCGATTTTTCTACCAACCGTTTTCTGCCTTTTTTCTCGTTAAATATTAATATTCACAGAGTTCAGAGTTTTTTTTTATCGCTGACTAACAAGAGTTCTTCCAAGAAAAACAAACTACCGATTGATTGCCATCATTTTTCGTCATTAAAATAAATAAATAATACTGGAGATTGTGGGGCTTCTGTAAGTTTCCTATTTTTTCCCTTTTTACAATCAATCAAAAAACCATCTAAAGACAGCAAAATGATATCACCTCCAGTCTAACAACTAATTTAGCTTTCATGTAATATCGATAAGGTACTTCGCCGTACAACGACTATATACTTTTCTACTATCATGATTAAGGAAGAAGAGATAAGAACTACGTTACTTTAATCTTATACGAAAATATTTGAGTTTATTATTTCAAAAAATCTTTCCTAAAATGAGCTTGATTAAGAAATTTTTAGAGATCACTCATACTGATAAAAAAATTCACTTGACTCAGGAGAAAAAATCTTAAACCGAGAATACTATTTTTTAAACAATCATTTTCTTGAGTCAAGAAAAATTAGTTCTTTCAATATAGTATTGTTGAGTAAAGATGTTTTCTCTAGAATTAAGTTAATTTGTTTATCAGTTTAAACCTTTCAGAAATTTCAAATGTCTAACATTGAAGTATATTTTGTTATCAACCGTTCTCAGATAATTATGACATTCCTTAAGTGTGAGTGCAAAAGTCCTAACATTTTTTTCTTATTAAAGTCCATTAATTGCTATTGTAACATGTGAAAAGTGATTTTTATGGTTTATTTTATATGATCTTTTTTCTTCATAAAGGGGTAGGATAGAAGTACCGTTTGTGGTCAGTGTACCTTTTTTGGCCACTTTCAAATTTTTTTTCTAACAATATTTTTGTTAAAAAATCAAGAACCGACAAAAATTTCTGTTTTATTAAATTGAAAAATTTCCAATGGGGATTCAAAAGAAACCAATCGATTTTCCAATAAAAAAAAAAAATCTAGATAAAACTACTTATGAAATATAGAAGATAGCATTTATTAACCTATTAAAAAACCAATAAAATTAAAAAATCATAACTACATCACCGGATAATTATAGTTATAGTCAGTAAAATGTCACTTGGTTTTCCCGTGGAATCTATTACCATCACAAAAGAAAGCACTTCGAAATCAACTAGTAGTGCATGACAGCGGGTTATCGATCTTGGCATATTAAATACAATGTGCAGCGTGTAATATAACAGTCAAGCAAGTAATAACAAACAAGTTTTTGGTCACCGTTGATTAACGGAGCGTTGCATTATCGATTTTTAGGTGTTTAGTGGTTAGTAAACGTCAAAAAGCTATCTGTAGATGATTATAGAACATGTGCTGTCAATCGATAACACAAATCTGATCCTAATTATTAATCATTACTTCCAAAAGCGATGATTATCTAGTGAAATGCGTGTAAATATTAAACCCACATAAAATCACCGTTAAATTTATTGTTTTGAATGAATATTATCGAGTAGAAATAAATTAACCGGGTATGTGGTGATGGTAGAATTCGTGAGTATTGGTTTTAGCTTTTCAGATATGTGCTGTGTTGGTGGAATACCGTTTCGTATATTATGGTGAAACAACCAATTAATAATAACGAGAACCAGCCATTTTGGCATTACGGAAAATTATCGCTTTTAATGTGACTATGTCCCGGACACATCCTATACCGTTACAATTAATCGTTAACCCCCCCCCCCCTATCTTTCTCTTCTGCTATTTCTATTCTTTCGTATGGAATATTGTATTACCGGAAAAAGAGTGTGAATGAAGAGTAAAATAAAATCATTGAGTATGCATGCGTATCAAGTGGAAAAACACACCATGGTGTGCAATGTACAGTATATGTGGTGATTATTATATAATATAGGAATGAGTTGGTTCAAGTGGGGACACAGTGCTCATACTGTAGACTGTAGAAGCTATGCTGGATGCCTGGTTGTCGAGTTTTATTTTTAAAATTCCGCAGCTTGTGAAACAAATGAAATACAGAGTGCATATCCTCCAGCTGAATAATTAGTGCGTTGAAAATAAATGTCGTCTGATGATATTTGGTTGTATGTGGGAATCATGGCCTTTGCAACTCGAACTCTTTTTGCACGAATTTAATTACTCTTGAACAATCCACGCGTATATCTCTTTTTATTAACTCTTTCTCGCTTGTTCCCGATGCATTTTATATGCATATATATTTATATTCTGTTGAAACGTGTGTAACCCCAACTGTTTCGGCTTCATTGCTATTTCATCGCCACGCTTTTGTCGATACCGTGTAATCCTGTTGAACACCAAGCCAGTTTGATAAATCGCACGATAGTTACGTTCAATTGCCAAAGAGATGATTATACATTGATGAAAATTGAATTTTATACGGTATCAGTAGCTAACTGGTTTTTTTCTTTTTTTTAATTTTATTTTATTATTGAAATTTTTAAGTTCACCACTTGAAAATAGAGATACTGTTTTAATAATTCAGATTATTATTTGTTTAATATATTTATCAAATAATTTTTTTTTTTTTTTTGGTACAAACGTTTCATAAAAAAAACTCTCAATTGCTCTCAATGCCTCTCGAAGTGGTGTATTGACAAGTGGAACGCACTTCACTTTTAACAACTTTATATAAACAATCTCTTTGTTTTTAATATTCATGTTCTATTAAAGACCATATTAATAAATTGAGTTAATTCATTTGTATAGTCATTCTAACCGGTCGATTTTTTAAATGTAATTGAAGTAATTACTACGATTCTAAAGTATAAAAATTGTTTGTTAAAGCTACCAGATATTGAAGTAGAGTAAACGTCCGATTGGTAGATTTCGCGTCGAATAAAAGGTAGGGAATCTGAAATTACGAACTTCGATCGCTCATGTTATTATTTAAAAATATTAAATCATCGTACGGTTCAGCATTGATTGATATTTGTTCACTTTAATAATTGAAAATTCTTGTTTTAAAGGTATTTTGATAAAAATTTATCTTACTGTGAATAATCTTCTTCTATCAACATCTGAGGTGAAGTGGTACTTACCTAGAACAGAAAAATAATAAAATAATAAGTAAAAGATAAACCCAACTCGAAATACATTAAAAAGCTTTTAAAATACGGAAAGAGAATTAAATTTTTTTAATAACAAACAAACAACAGTTGAAGTAGATTTTAATATATGTAGTTTCTGATTAAATATTTTTATAACTAGCAGAGTAATAAATATTATTGAATACATATGAAATATACAATAATAAAAAAAAAATAATTATAATTGAATTCGGAAAAGGAATAAAAGAAGAATGCAAAAAAAAGGAACAAAATTTTGTGCTTTGGATTGAGCGCTTTGATTACAATTCGATGAAATGGATTTCAATTTTCATTTTTCATTCGGTACTATCTAAAATACAGTGAATTCTTTCTAGAAGTGGTCGTTTTCTAAAGGTTTCATTATTCTTTTTAAATCTATGTAAAAATTCATGGTATCTATTGCAAATTCACAGCGTGCATCGGAGAATAAGTACCTGTGGTGAAGATAAGAAAAAGGAGCATCTTTAACGGTCGGACATGTCCACATCAATATAAATGGGACTTAGGGGAAGGTAGCCTAAATAAGGTACCTCGCCCAAAGTGGATAGGCGCTGTTTTATTGTGACAATGAGTGCCAATGTCACAGTATACATTTGTAGTGATCATGGGAACACTCCTGAGTATTTGAAAGTTCTGATTGGGTGTTCGAGTTTTGACAGAAAGTAACAAAATATAAAATAAAGAAATTGCTAAATTTGTTAAAATTACGAATGGAATGTGTCATCAGATGATTCGAACACTGTTACACTTATGATAATATTGATGAAACCATATTATTTGGTACCATTTAACTCTAAAGGACGATACAAGTTCGGACGGTTCCCTTTTGTATTTTTGATTTTACAATTGTTTAGCAAAAAAACATGTACTGGGGCAAAGCAACGTGAAAAGTAGGGCAAAAGAGGTACCTACTTGCGCTGCTCTGATTCAATTCTATATTTATTTTGTCATACAATAATATCAAGCCATCCTCCCCTACTATCGATAGTTTTCGTGTATCTTATATGACGGATTGTTAATTAAAGTGTAAAATTATGAGTCCACGGTTGAACTCTCTCTAGCATCCACGATAGGGGTTTGGAATAAGATGATTATTTCACTGAGCCAGCAAGAGGAAAGCATAAATTTAATTTTGAAACTTCGATGAGTAATGATGAAATTTATAGAACATGTAACTGATAAATTCAAAGATAGAATTCATTTATAAATATTCTAGCATGGTATCAGAGTAATTATGTAATGGATTTCCATAATTTATCGTGTACGAGCATGATCGTTAGATAGGTCAATATACAAGGTGATGATACCGAGAGATAGAATATATATCATCATTTGTACATACATATGTGTGTAGATTAGGATATGTACGGTATTAGTCGGTGGTTATGTCAACTCCTTAGTATCTGCTTGAATATGGTTGCTGTGCTCTAGAGATTCCTGCTCAAACTACCTCAGCTAACTGACTGAATTGACATAAACCAAAGCAGATTACTTGACTCATACATATATACCCCAGCGTTATTGACCACAGAGCAACGTATCTTTAAGAAACATCTTGATACATTCTCTGTGTATACACATTCAAGTGTACGTAAGCATATTTTTGTGTCACAAAATACATGTTTGTGCTACGACTGATCCAGGTCCTCCAGAAAAAGCCTTTTCATCTCTTCCAATTAACGGAGCGACAATGTTCTCGGAAATTCGATCAGATTGCACTTTGTCGGTTGGGTACTTTAACGACGCCGGTGTGAAAGTTGTGTCGTTATCATACCTCCCGCATTGGGTACTACAGATCTGATTTCCAACTATACACCGAAACTTTTCTGTGCAATCTTAAAAATGTTTTACTGATTCGCTATCTTTAGTTCGCAATTTTATTGAACTGAACTTTACGAATGAAATAAGTTAAAAAGTTTGATAAATCCAAAATACAAATATGTAATTAAAGAAAAAATTTTTGGTAAGATCCTCGAAATATTCAATTGTAGTAAAACATATTACTTGTAATAACTGATACAATAAAGTTTAATTAATACAAAGGTGCATGCTTCATCGCTATGTTATATCAAAATTATTTAAATTAACATTAGGATAGACAATTTTTGATCCAGAATCAGGATATTATTTTCGAGTTATCAGTAATTTTAAATTAATTGTCAACTAAAATAAAAATAATCTTCTGCACAATGAGAGAATCAAAAGAGTTTTTACGATTTTACTATTGTAATTTTAATCAAATAGAATAGTAAAGGTGATCTATACTTCTCAATTAAAAATTTTTATGATTTACTATCGTAAAATTAAAATTAAAATAACATAATGCTGTAAATAGGGAAATTCTTATTCAACAAATAATACTATCAAGAGATTTGAAAAAGCTCAATACTACAGAGAAAATTATACAAGACATGTTAGCAAACTTCACAACTCAACCATCGGTAAATTGGCCGGTCAATTTTTTTAAAATAAATTTTGAGAAGGGAGAAAGATAGGAGGTTGGACTTGTTGGTTACATTGCAGTAACCGAAAAAACAAATCGGCATTTTTAACCGGGAGTCGAATCCAGAACTCTTAGATGGAAGCCAGAGACTCTTCCGCTAATAAACTCGGAGTCGAGCGCTGTGCACAGCTGACACTCACTAATTGATAATACTCCAATTCCACTATCGTAAAATTTGTTACTTCTACTGAAATGATACAAAGATAGCACTGGAAATTCGAAAAATAAGTACTACAATAAAAATATCTTTACATCTTATTTTTTATTCTCTTATTTTATTTATTTATTTATTTATCAAAATTTTTAGACCCTGAAGCCTTAGCTACTTAAGGGACTTACATATAAATTAATACATAGTAATAATAATAGTAATCAAACAGTAATGGAAATGATAATAAAAGACAGTATAGAAAAGCAAGAAAATTAAGAAAAGTAACAAAAGTAACGTTGTCTCCAAGCAAAGTCTATCTAAGTTATCTAAGTTACCATTTAATTACTTTAGCTAATAAAACAAAGAATAGGAAAAATGTGAATTTAAATATATAGTAATTGCAATAATTAATCATCTTTATCTACAAAAAATTTGCAGCATTCAGATTGAAATTCATTGTAATCAATAGTTGTGATATTTACTATATTTACGATAGTAATATCGTATTTTGGACCATAATTCATAGCTAAATTTTTCATTAAAGACAAATTTGTGAACTGAGGAAAGAAAGGATGAAAGGAAAAGGGCAGAATTTTTTTTTTTTGGTATTTAACTTTTTTTACAATTTAACTTGAATGATTGTTCAATTTTTTCCGAAGATATAAAGATAATTGAAATTATCACGAAGGTAATTGAAATTAGGGACTCGAATTTGACAATTTTGGGGATACTGTTCAATTAATCCCTTTGTAGTATGAATGATGCAAAAGTTTTCTAGTTAACAAAATAAACTGAACTGCTCCTTTCAGAAGTCTTCACTTACGAATGTTGAAGGAAGATTCGAAGTGGTCCGCCTCTATACATAAAAAAAGAAGCGTAAAGTAGTTGAATCGCATTTTGCAGAGTTTAAAACGATGGACAAACACTGAGCTAGCCATAAATTTCAGTTTATCAAGATGACTCGTTGGCTCTACTCGCGGCAAAAGCGCAAGTGGCACATCTCCGTTGCCTCTTACAATTATCCTCCACAACTATCTGTACTTACTTTGAAGGATATAGCAGACATATATACGCATAGTCTTGCGTTACAGAATAAACTGTATACGCGGGCTCATTGAGAGCCTCAGGACAAGCGTGGGCGATTTAAGAGCATACATGAACAATTTCTGACAGACTTTTTATATTCTTTGGAATCAGAGATGATGAAAAATATAAAGTTGAAAACTTTTTTAGAGTGATGGTAAAAAAAAAATTTAATGAGGGCCTAAACTGTAGTTTCTGGAAGCCTTGGGGACTCGTTTCGTCGATGGATACAAAGTGGAATCAAGCAACGTAGAAATACACATGATTCATATTGTGTGTAACGAAACGATCTGTAAATAATTCTTGAATTGTACACTTGCATATAAACGTACATTTTTTAAAAGTTGTATATGCATTTGTTCCTGCTTATCGCATTCGATTGCTATTTAACAATAGTACAGTATGATTGCATCACACCCTTCCATGCAGCTAAGTTAAAATTTACTCTGCTATCGCTTCTTAGCTTCTTAGAGTCTTCGATTTTTTTTTGTATTGAAACTGCGCATTAATCTCAAGGAAATTATGGCTTTTATAGGTATTCTTTGGGGCAAGTAAAAGAAATGATGATTCTGTCGGAATAATTCTATGATAAATAAGCCTGATTCAATGATCGTATTATCATAATGTAATACATGAAGATTCTCAGACTTATGATTTATTCACATACACAGTTAAAAATTTTGCGTCATTGCGTCAAAATGTTTTACTGTGTGGAGACGACTTGACCAAATTTTACTGTTAGTTGCAAATGAGTGAGAAAAAATCAATTCCAAGGAATATGATCCAGATATCAACATGTAAGGGAGAAAAAACTATTTTTTGTTGTTCCATGGTGAAATTTATTCGTTTGAAAGTTACTAAAGGTCAAAGTCAAATTTCAAAATTTTTGTATCATTTTTGTCAGAACAATTGAGAAAGTTTTTCTGAATATCAATATAGGTTCCAACTTGAAGGTAAAAAAATGATTATATCTCCTGCAAGTTTTACATAGGCGTTGACTCATTTTAGGTGTACCAAATTTATCATAAAATAGGACTCTTCTATTAAAACCTTTCTTTCCAACTAAAATGCAATGTAATTATTAGGAACAATTTCTTTTCCAACATCACTTAACTGAGAAACAAATGTAATGTTGATTCACTAGACTCTGTTGGTAATGAGAGCTCAAACTATACGAGAATCTTTATTTACTGCTATTATTATTAAACACGATGAAACTCAGGTAAAAAAGACTAATTACAACGATAGAATGTTGCTTGTTATTACAATCATGATGATTATGCCACAATTTACTAGCATTATTTTGACATCAATAAATATCTACAGGAACAAAAATATTACGCGTCAATATTGCAAACAGCGTTGTAATGTGTGAAATGTTAACACATCATATCGTTATATCATAACATGTAATATCATCAGTTGACGATAGTAAAAGTTCATGAGACGAATAGAACTTTCGGTTAGAGTCGGTTTAATCCATATAATATTCAGATTATCATACTTTGTCAATTAATCTATTTTGCTGATATGTCTTTGTACATCTTCTATGAAATTTTATTTTTATTATTCTCAAGTTTTAATTATGATAAATTTTATGATTTAGTTTTAATGATTAGTACAGTAAACCCAATGTGGCACTTCCATACTGTGAGATAGAAAAGAGGGAATTGTAATTCAGAAGCTTACCTGAGCTCATGAGCTTTTGGTATTAATTAGTCGTCAATTCATCTCACGGATTTATGATAACAATGCTGTCTCAAACCGATAATCCCCTTTAACTTCCCAAATTGCAATGGGTTGTATGTTTCAGTTTTACTTAAATCATACATAGATAATTATATCAGAAAAAATTTCAATTGATATCATGTAGGAAGTTATGGATAGGATTAATAATAAATAAAGTCAAAAGACAAGATTATTATCTACATAGAGTGATTCAAATAGAATCTTTATTTTAAAAGGAATCGTATCAAGAGAAGTGTCGTTACTTGATAGAGTTTAGTCGCAGACTAACTATAATGTTTAAAACTATTTTATTGTGAGGTCTAATCCTCTGTATTGTCCTTAGTAAAACACATGTTTTTCTTCTTAACTAAGACCGTAATATTTGGTTGTACTGTACAGTGTAAAATAAGGAATCTTTTGTACAACTCAAGTATCTAAGGTCATAAAATCAAGCCTATACAGGCTTTCTTATTCTAGCTGCACAAATGTGCTTTAAATGTGTTTTTCACATTTAAAAACTAACGAAAGAAAATACGTTATTTTTCTAAAATAAATATTTCTAAGAACAAAATACCTAAAAAATAAAACTAAAAGTTTTTAACTGGAATTTATTTTTGTCCAGAGAATCCATCATATCATTTTTGGAGAGAGCTTTTAAACCATGACAACCTACTATTCTTTCATTGAAAGCTTAAGAAAAAATATTTAGTTTTTTGCGCTACCCTAGTAATACGTGAAATAAATATCAAATAAGTAATTCCATTGTAAATAAATCTATACAAACAACTGCGTATTAGTTATGTACTACTACATTGTCCGTGTATTTGCTTCACTTGTCCTGTATATAAATAATGATAATGCCGCGTGTTGCAAGGCCCTGCAGGAACAATACCCAAGTTATACCTCTTTCTCTTCGTTTCTTTATCCGTACATTCTGCGTGGGAGTGTACTAGCAGCTATTTAAAAACAACCGTCAACAAAAAAAATAAAACTTCTTCCAGTCAACGGAAAACGACTTGGATTTTCTTTTAAGGAATGCAACGATACACGTCTACTTGGTTCCAAATCACCGAGTTAATTAAAAGTACTATTCGTGTGCATGAATGTACGCATATAAATATACTTAAAAATCTTACGCTGACGCAACTCATTCTGACATTTAATTTCCCCAAGAGTTTTGCGCACTTTCGGGTGTTGCGCGCATAAGTCTCAGGACCCTCGAGGTTAGTCTTAAATTCTTCGCCCGAGAAAGAACGAGACACGCACCAGAAGAAAATAAAAAGAAAGAGAATTCTAAAGGAAAAAATAAGTACGTAAAACAAGGTACGAAAGGCGTTTAAGAACATTGCGTGTAGATTATTTGTTGGTACTTATGGAAACGCTACACTACGTTCATTATGGAATTTATGTCTGGTAATGTATGGCATATTTGTATATTAATTGTACAAACATTTTTAAACAATGTCTCAAGAGTTAGAAATACTTGTGCAAATGTTCGTGTGATGAGATTACAATCGTAGAAGCGAACCATGACAAATCTTAGTTAAATGTCTTACCCTACTGTGGGTGTGCTAACTAGAGTATTGTTAGATGTACCACGCGATTCAGTTTACTATAAAACTATAGCGCACTGGGTGTCATTTGCTTATTCATCATTTCGGAATTTTATTAAAATTTATCTATTATTTTCTATCAGAGTGGCACTAAAAATTCGATGACTTTTTTTCTCTACACTGTAAAAAATTTTGGTGTAGCAAGTGTTCTGATGAATTTCCTTGCATTTTTATTTAATGAACTACAATTTATGTTTAAACATTTCTGATTACTGAATCAATAACTATATTAATATTATTCAAGTATTTAATAGTATTAAAAAAATTTTAATGGCACGAATCATGAATTGAAGTGAAGTCATAATTGCCATAATTCGTAGCTAAATTTGTCATTAAAGACAAATTTTGGGAATTGAGGGAATAAAGGATAAAGGGAAAGGGGGGGACGACCTTTACTCAATAGGAATTTTCGGTAACTGAAAAAATATAATTCGGACAGCCCAGACCGGGACTCGAATCCGGATCATTTGGTTACGCGCCAAAGGCTCTACTAGTTAAGCTATCCGAGACACTGACGTAACTACCATTCAGTCACCAATCATGAAGTGAAAACTCTGGCTCTGTAAGTTTTCAATGTTTTCGATAACAATATATCTAGTTTGAGTACTTTTGGAGTGAATTTATTGAATAATATTGCCATCACAGAATCAATCAACAAAAATTCAATTACAAAATGTAAAGGAACAAATTTAGGAACCAATTAATATTTATCGATCACGAAATATGAATGACAGGTTTTCGGATAGACTTGATGGAGAATTTAACAATTTTTTTGTGAGCATGGAAGTTATAAGCAGCTATCAAAGTCATCTTGAGTTATCTAATAATGCAATGATTAAATTTTAGTTTACGTGTGAACATTATAGAAAAACATGCTTTAAAAATTGTTAATTTTCAGAAATTTAATAAATTTGTAAATATTTTCATTTTTCAAAATTTGATAATCATAGCTATGTGTAACCTATAGATCATCAGCCCGATCAAAATAACTATTTATACTTATATTTCCTTTATTAAAAACTTGATGTGACGTTTTCATTATTGTCGCATTTCGTTGCTATGGTGACCACTTTGACGACAGTTACCATGGCAACGGTCACCATAGCAACGGTTACTGTGACGGTTGCCATAGCAACGATCACTATGACAACGGTTAAATATTAATGAATAAAATTTGTAAAAATATTGATTAACTAAATTGTTGATTATAAATTTTTGGACAGAAGCGCGTGAAGCGCGTTTGATTTTCTAGTATAATAAATAATTATAATTAATGAAGTGTAAATTTTCGTTGAAGGAGAAACAAAAAATACTTATTTTTTGACGATTTTAAATTGTTTTAAACATTTTGAGCATTCCCTAAAACAATTTTTTTTCAGCTGATCTTTGAAGAGGGCTTTCCCAGAATAATAATCTAATATATGTTCTTAGAAAATAGTCGGTTTTTTCGCGTCACCCTAAAATAAATGTACAGTTAGTACGAGCGATGACAAGACAACGTGAAAATAAAAGCCGCTAAGATATTAACTACCGTGGTTCAATGAGAAGCGATGAAATTTAATGTCATCTTCTCCTCATTCATCGCTATAAACTTAAACTTGTTATAAAAGAACCATACTCAAGCCATGGAAATATTTATGTTTTATTTTTATTCTATTATTACTCATCTCACTTCTTTCTTAATGTTAAATATTCTGTCGTACTATGATAATGAAAGAAGGTATTAGTCTAATGATAAAAAAACACTGTATAATTGAAATTATTTCATTATCTTGTGGGTAATAAAAACGTGTTACTTTAAGCCACAAACAACACATACGTACTTTTATTCAAATGACTTTCGAAATTTTCGCAAAGATTCATGAAGAAAATATTCGACTTTGTTACTCAAAAATTTAAAGGCTAAATTAAATTTTCTGTAGTAAAATTTATGGCTGTTGTAAAAAAGAAAAAAAATAATTGATGTCCATGGATTTTTCATGATAGCTAGCGAGCGAGAGAATTTTATTTTACGGTCAACGAGCAAGTGAGAAGAGACACGTGAGCTCTTCGATACTTTATCTTCGTAATCTCGGTGTGCACACACTAAGCAGCTCAACTATGCTGTGCTCGAGTGATACTATCACATTAGTAAGTGTAACGTGTGCTCACCATCAGGACAGATCCTAAAGTACGAATGCTTCGATGAGACAAATAATCGTGTAGACGTGCTTTACACATTGATTAATGATGACAAAATTTTTTTGATATCAGTGGTGAATAAAAATAAAATAAGTATAGTTAATAGAAGACAAAGGCTGAAAAAAAGAAAAAAGTTTCAGATCCACATACATCATTGAGTGTATTGAGAATAGTAACACCATACAGTACTACACTGTAAGAGTAGTCGTTCGAATTCATTCGTCACTCCCTTTTTTCTCACTATACTCATTTGGTTTTTTTATTTTTTATCCCGTAGTTTCATCGCGGTGGTCTCGTAATCAATGATCGTATCCTTTTACTACCTTTTAATTTATATTTTTTTTTGTTTTCAGGCTACTCTTCTATTTATACAAGACAATTTCTACGCTAAAAATAATAAAAAGTTTTTCGATTTCGAGTGGAGATTTCGAATTCCAGAGGTTGTTTACCCTTATTAAGGGTAATGATAAATTTTTTGGTCATTGAAACGTTAAATATGCGTATTTCACTTTCTGAAAAGAGGAACGACCGATGTGCACATGCAATATTATACAGCATATTGTAAAAAGAATTTTCCAAGAACAATAATGATTGACGCAATCAAATAATAAAATCTGCAAATCCTCTAAATATTAATAAAAAAACAACCAAAAATTCATTTAAAAGAAGAAAGGTCACTTATCCATTAATTAATTTTTACACAGCTACACAGAAAAAAAAATTTCTTGACTAGAGAACAAAATTCTTGTTCAAGAAAATTTTCGAGTCCCTGACGGAAGACCGAAGTTGTGTTTGCCGAAATACAAATTTTTTTTGAAATTCTATTCTTGGTGAAAGTAATTTTTTCTTAATTCAGATTATTTTCGCACCTTGAAAAAATTTTTTACTTGAATATGTTTGATACCCATTTTATATTATTTTAACGTGTAATTATACATATTGAATAAAAAAAATTGATTAAATATAATTTGATCTCATTCGACATGTTAGTCAATAAAAATATTAATGAAAATTTACTATCGAGATATTTAATTTTTTTGTGCAAGAGAGAAATTTTCTAAAAACAAGAAAATTTTCTCGACTTAAATAAATTTTTTTGGATCAAGATACGTATTTTTTAAAGCAACAGAATTAATTTTGTTTGAATAAGTGAAATTTCTTGTGTCAAAAAAAAATTTTTTTTTCTCTCAAGAAAATAATTAGGAAGGAGTATATTTTCTTGGCTCAAGTGAAGCTTTTTTTCTGTGTAGATAAAAATTTCTCTTTTGTTTCCGCTACATGATTGTTTGCATTTTACAGGTCAACGGCACACACCTTTATTTATACCCTTACAAATAAAAAAATCCATTTTACTAAGTGATTAAATTATAAAAAGTAAAAAACAAGATCAGTTACTACTGTATTTCAATCTCGAAAGATATTGAACTAATACAAAAGTTCTGCCGACGCGCCATAATGTTTTTAAAATTGAAAAATTTTTAAGTAACTGTTCTACAGCCTTTGAGGTATTGGCTATTTCTTTGAATTGCAATATTCATGAGGAATAATCTATAATGTTTATTGAATTCCATACTATTCAGCATGACTTAAACACGCGTGCAAAGGTATGCTCGATTATCGCTTATAATTCAAAATCTCAAAATTTTGTCACATTGAGTCGTACTTAATAGTCATAATATGCATACAAATAATTTAAAAACACACTGTAAACTACATCTTGTAATTTATTGGTAATTAACTTTCGGTATAGATTAATTCTAGTGTACAATATTTATTTCTTTTCTATCGACGTTTGATGTAAAATTATTAATAAATTGGAAATAGGATTAACATTATTAGTGAAAACTTGTATATTTAAACTTGATTTCAATCAATTTATGTATGATGCGGGTGCTTAAGGTACGCACACACAATATAAAATTATCAAACTTTTTTCAATTTATATATAAACGATTCCCATAACATAATAACAACGGTTTTTACAACATTACATCCCATTCTAGACATCTATACAAATCACTTCAGTTGTTGTTTACATTAACAGCACAAAAGAAGTATCCTCGCAATGATCAAAAACGTTTCTTTTATACCATTGCTGGATCCCATAATTCCAGATCCTAAGTAATCAATTCTACAGTTAGAGGCGGTCTTTTTTCCACTAAATAATCTCTTCTACAATGATAAATTTTAAGAAAAAAATTTATGAAATTTTCTAGGCCAAGATAAAGAAATTTCAACTGAAAAATTTTTATTTATTATTTTTTTAAATAAATTTAAAAAAATTCACATATTGAGTGGCATTTATTCAATTTAGAAGTAATTGGATGAAAATAATTCGAAAAAAAAAACATGTAATGCTCGATCAAATAATTGATATTTGTTCCATATCAAGGTAGTTGAGTATTCTTTTGAGACATAATATCACGATTTTTTTGTAAAAAGAAGTAAACAAAATTTAGCAAACAATTACGTCAGATGAGAATTAGAAATTTTTGATCATAAGAATAAATATTGTTAGTTTTTTTAAATGTAAATGTGAATTATGTTTTTCTAGTTTGGTCCTCAAAGACAAAAATCGGTTGAAACTAGAACTTTAAGGTCTGATAAAGAATTCACTTGACTCGATTATATTGTTAAAAAATATTTAGAATATTAAAAAAGTCAAATTAAATTAAACAAAATATTAAATCGATAAGTATCCAGTGGCTTTAGTTATATAATATTGTACGTGTATACTGTATATCATTAACACAACGTAAATCGAATGTGACTGTGAATAACATAATCGCGTTTGTTTGTAATATTAAACCGTGACATGAAGCCAGGTCGGCATCGTGTGCGGGAAAAAATTTTTTGAATAGAAGTATAGTATCACAATCGATAAATGATATTTAAAACTTTTAAATATTATTGTATTTTATTTTTTATGATAATACCAACGATAAATTATGACGTTGATCCCAGACAAAACTCTCGATAAGGTAAAATAAATCCGTTTAAATAAATCCGTGAACGATGTTATTGAAAAATGTCCACTTTTAAAATAACATTTCGAAATTGGTATTATATGGTGAAATTCTAATTACGGATTAAGCACCGTTGAGAGCATTAGTGAATCAAACAGATTCATCTCGAGCGTTTGAATATAAAATTCAACTGATTGAACTGAATTTCCATATGATTGTCCGCGGATTTATATTTCTTTTGTGTTCTATTTGAGTGGGTTATAAATTGTCATCATTTGGAAATAGTTTCAATCTTTTTTTCTACGTTGCAGACACAGGTATATATATATTTATATATATATATATAAATATATATATATATATATATATATA